>JAOXYC010216462.1:0-11124 GCA_028565715.1 Phoronis pallida
TCTCCATCATTGTCTATTCCTGTGAATAGTGGAAATTATTTTAAAAGTTGTTACGATGGATGGATATAATAGGACTTTGACATTAAACATTATGTTTTGTTGTGCCATCAGATTAATACAGCTCGGATTTCTAACAAACATCTAGCTTTATAAGTACATATATTTACAATGCGCTTCAAAATATTTTCAACTTGTATTCATCCGTTGTTTTAAGTGATGTTTCAACATGGGGTTGGTCTTACATTAAGTGCTCCTAGTCCAAGATCTGTTTTTCTTATAATTTCTGGTTGTACATTGATTTGATTACATTTGGGGACTCAGGGACCTGTGCCTTCAGAGGAAGGAATTTTTGCTTCATTTTGGGGAAGTATTGCCGTTAGTGATACCAATTTTAACATATATAATATTATATATATCACTATTGACTTTCTAATTTTAAGACGCTAAATCTTTTAAAATATAGAGGGGAAAGTGCCTTTTGTACCGGCACCAAAAACAGGTCATCGAAGGCCCTGAAAGTGTATAGAGTACTGTATTAAAACCGATAAGTTAGGTCTGGGTTATTGTGCGGAATCTTGACTTAGCTCTGAGTTATGATTGCATGTTCATGATCAACCGAGACAGATTTTTCATGTGCGATTCACGATACCCCACCATTGAAAAGAAAATACGAATGCTGATGATCAAGATTTGATCATTTTACTACTCCAAGTCGAAACACATTTCTAATGCTTATCATTTTATGAGCAAATCATAAAATATTCAACAAGTTACAAGTGTACCCCCTGTGGTCTGCATCAATAAATTGATTAAAAACTGAACCCAATTAATTTCATTGTTTTACAAAAAAAGTTTCGAATGAAATAAATAAGCTTTTCTGGATAACATTAATAGCACCATGTTGTTCACTTAAAACTTGAAATTACTGGTTGTGCAAACAGTGCAATACAACATTACAACAAATTTCAGATCAAGTTAATTGCTCATGTGTCAATCTCAATGTGAATCACTGAATGTTTGTTCGGATTGTTTATAGTTATCTAGAGTTGCTACCCTGTTTACGACAAAACCGAACCATTTTTTGAAACACTGTCCTATTTTTCATTGAAATGAATGTTTGTGAATTTCAAATTCTTACCAATCGTTGGGTTTTTTGAGCCATAACTAAAGTCTCTGAACAAAAATCCTGTCATGAACACGAACACCGACTTTCAGAACTGTCATCCATATTGGAATTTTTGTTTATTAGCGCATGCGCGTTGATAAGTTTGACCAACCTAACAACTTGTAGTTTCTACTTTACACAATAGGTGTCGCACTAAATCCTAAACAAAACGCAGCGAGTCGCCGGACCGATAGACACAGAGGCCGTGATGGCATCATGGTCACTGGTTCAACAGTGTTTGAGTTAGCGGCGGCAGGCACCAAAGATTAGTTATCAAATTCCAAATTTGTTGCATTCCAGTAGGTTTGTTGTCCAGGGTAAAGCATTTTAAAAATAATTCATTGTTTTCGTGAAATTTGAATTAGCAAAATGGCTACGTTTGGGGATAGTTGCCTGAGCCCGGCGCTGACATGAGGGAGGGTTGAGCAGTGGCATGGCTGAAAAACGCTACTGATTTGAGAGATTATTTTGTTTTGGTCTAATTATGTCAATTAATTGCTTTCTAATAGTTAATTGTAACACATTTTAAGATTGCTTATAATGAAAATATTTGTGCTTTAACTATATCTATCTAACAAGTATGGTGTATTAAGTTTTTTGGAAAAGAAAATGTAAAAACGCTAGGCACGTTTTAGTTTTCATTTTCTTGCAATTACTTTTAGAAAATGTGAAATGAGTACATCTCCAGGTTGTTGTCCAGATTAACAACGTTTTTTCACCTAGGCAGGCTACAATTCACACTTTTGCAATGATCAACTGTCCTTTAGATGGTCTCCATGCCACACGTTATCTTTTATTATTTGACATTGTACTTTGTATGATCATTTTACAGGCTAAATAAAACAAATGTTATCTTATCTTATCCTAACTAGTATGATCCACTTTACCACGTGGTGTATATTTTCAAAAAATTCAGAACCCTTAACTTTTCCAAACCTTTTTACTCATTTATTGCTGACCTGAATCAATACTTGTTCTAGAAAATCAATCAAAATAATCGTAAAGCATCGTGCGGGGAAATGGGACTAAATGGATCAAAAATTGGCTCAACTAACCTACATCTCCCCTACGGTCAGAAATAAATTAACTTAATATGGTACAATGTACGTGAAATTTTAGAACCGCAACAAATGTTCTTGTCAAAAACGTTGTTTATAAACTGTAACGATTTTTATTACCGAGTAAAACAGAGCAAAACGGCACTAAAACCATAATAGATTTTATGGCCGAAAATGTAAGTTCGAATTATTTATTATTGTTATAATAATTATCATTACAACTACAAGTTATAGGCTAGCTACTACTTATACATGTCACAGTAACTGACAATTCAAAACATAGAAACTCGCGCTTTTTACTTTTCAATGAGTGCCGAGGAGAGTCACAGTCATTTTGAAGTATCACTGAATTCAAAATGGTGAATTGCAGATCCCTTTTATCATTAACAAATTGTTTAGTCAAAGACGTCAGGTGATATTCATTTTGCCGTGACCAAGTCGTAATATACCTTCTTTTAGAACCACACCCATATTGACTCATTAAGATCACCCGCGATCTCAGGATTCAGTACAATAAAACACAATGTTTTTTTTGCGATAGTTAACCGATACGGGCATCGAGTATTTTAAACTACTAGTTAAATAATAGTCACTGTACGTTGTTGTTTTTTGACGATTGGGAGCAAAATGGACATTTCGGGGATGTGTGCCTCGTGACAATTTCTGAGTTATTTCAATACTAGGCCTGAGTACTTGTGTCGGGGTTATAGACAACGTACGAAATTAAAAGAACAAATATCGGGACAAATATCAGGCAGCGACGCTGATTTATGGTGGGTGGTTGTCTTGTCGTTGAATTATTAATTCGTCGTTGTCAGTATGTTTAAACAAACTTGTAATAGACCGTACAACAGCTGGGGGTTTCCCAATATTTTTTAAGTGGAAAGACCGCCTTGAACAACCAGATCTAGAGCTCGAGTGAAAGGCACTTATAATTGCCGTTACCTACGATTGTTTAGAGAGGGAGGCCGAGGAGGGGTGACTATTTGGCGTGGAACGGAGTCTATTGCGGATGCACGCGCATGAAGATGAACGTGATTTAACTTTTGGGTAAGTTTTTGTCCTTAAGAAGTATTTTATTAAATATACTGTCTCCTCGTTGGTGAGGATCTGGGGTCAAAATTCAAATCAACTAGAAATTTTGTGTACGAGTCCTTTGATAATATAATTAACCTGCGTATAGTCAAAAACTTCAAAAAAATTGGACAAGGGGTAAATTTGAGATCTTTGTATCCAAAAAAACCTTCTCGTACGAGGTTTTCGAAATTTACACTTTTTAGGATAAAAAGCTCAAATTTACCCCTTTACCGATATTTTTTAAATTGGTTTACTAAGATGCAGGTTTAATGTAGTCAAAGGACTCGTACACACAATTTCTAGTTGATTTGAATTATTTTGACCCCAAATCCTCACCAACAACGGAGACAGTATCTTTAATGTTTTTGAGGACATATCGAATTTTTTTCTCCTTACCGGAGAACGTTTAGGAGTCTCAGCATAAGTATTTTTCCTTAAAAATTAATTAAAAGAAAAACAAATTAAACGATATTCATCTATGCTATGATTTTGGTGATGTCAATTTATATTGATCTTTCACGATTTATGACCTACCGAAACCAAGAAAAAAAGTTATAATTGTTCAGATAAAATGAATGAAATATTAAGAATAATAATTGTGTTTATTATAAAGCATTTATTAACCCAATACTAATGAATTAGATAAGGTATGATGAATTTTGCTGTTCATTTTTCAAGAGAAAGTATCATGCGGGCGTCTTTGTATTTATGCTGAATCGAGACATGCGAATTTGGCGACTAAAAAGATCACCATCTCAGTGAAGTACAGCGCAGTAACCTTATTTAATGATAAATTTTGAAAAGACAGAAAAATTCAGAACCCGACCGGGAATCGAACCCGGGTATCCTATTTACATGATTGTGCTATCACAACTATCATGTAAATAGGAGACCCGGGTTCGATTCCCGGTTGGCCGTTCTGAATTTTTCTGTCTTTTCAAAATGTATCACTTTCTGCCAGTAAAAGCATACATTTATTCATATTCTTATTTAATGATCTTATGCATGACCTGCTCTTTGTCGATTAAAACTAATATAGATTTTTGTAATAAAACCTAGGAAATGGAATACCCTCATCCGGGTACGGATGTCATCACCGTTGCTATAGCAACTGCGTTTGTATGCGGTTAAAACCCTATACAGTGACGTCAACATGAATTTTATACACCATTTCAATAAAATTTGTTAAAACGTTTTTACTCCACAACGTTTTGTATTTTTTTTTTAAAATAATGTTGCAAGTTATCCATGGATTTAAATGAACTTAACTAGCTAAGTATTTTTGATTGTCACTAATTGATAATTAATCCTCCACTGCTTAAATATACTCTTGTCATTTGCTGTCCAATTATGTTAAATTTTATTTGTTATAGACGGCAGGTTTCTGTCATGCCTAACTCTTTTTGGAATGGTCATTATACTTACGTGTACTGAAATTGGATATATATAATTTTAAAACCGACTAAATTGTGAAAATCCAATCAAACTTCAGTTTATGCCACAAAGTCGGTTTGCCTTTTATGTCTTGAATAAACTTTCAAATTACATTATTACAATTTAATCCTAAAATCGACTTAGATTATTTAAACACTTTACAAGTATCTGATCGAGAATCAACTGTACTTGATACGAGAAATCAAACACTTTAGTAATCACCCGTAAAACGATTAGCAAATATGGGTTTGAATATTTATGAATTGTGACGTTCCCGATATAATTCAAGAACGATTAGCAAATAATAACTATGCCAACAAGGAATAACTGACAAAGACAACTGTTCACTTCGTGCAGACATGTGAAACAACTGCATATTTACCTGAGAGTCGTGTATTGCCAAAAAAACTTCCTCTTTTTCTCCTGTTCATTGAAAACTTGAAAGTATTTGAAAGTCGTTTACGGGAATTATTTTGCCTAAACCTGATTTTCATTTTAAAATGAAAATCTGTAACCCCACATGATTGGACTTAGTCATTATAAATACTACGTTTCCAAGCCGAAAGCCCGTAGCTAGGCCATTGTTTAGTAACAATGCCTTAGTGCTACCGTAGAGTATGCATAGTGTGGACCTTTGGTCATGAACAATGGGAGAACAAAGGCCTACGCTACGGAGTTTCGGCCTGGTTTTGAATTGCGCCTATACATAACCGATTGTCCGAAACGTTGTGCACATACATTTTGATCAATAATGAAATGAGATTAGTTTTTAAATGTTCTTGTAGTGACGAGTAGTAGGCCCAATAGCATGCGTACAAAAACAACAATTTTTTTTTAGTTGCGACTTGTTTCGGTGTATACGTCCACCATTTTCAAGCATGTTTGTAGATTGTATTTACGATCGTGTATTTATACACTGTGACCCTTCTTTGGGTTGTTCATTCTGTAATAAAGCTTGAAAATGGTGGACGTATACACCGAAACATGTCGCAGATTAGTTTTTTCAGAAAAGTTGCGAATAGGATAGAAAAGGCAATTGGAAAACTTTTTTTATAACCTTTTCTATGACCTAAAATCAATCATCTTTTCCCCTCCTGCAGAAAAAGCAATATTTCATAAGTGAAAGTAGTTATGAATGTCTCTATATAATGACTGCTTACAGGTAGTGATAACAGAACGGAAGATATAGATCACGAATAATGTTTCCTGGGATACTTGGCGTAAACGGCGAGAGAGGTAATATAAGAAAACCGGTTAAAAATAACATTTTAACCTACAGTTACGGTACATTTTCGTCAATTTCGACACCCCGCGAATTTCGGACATACCAAATGTAACGCCTCGTTTAATAGAAAGTAATAGAAACGTTTTCCTTGTAAAGAAAAATTGATAGTTCGGTGAGCGAAAATGAAATAAGCTGTTCGTGAAGTTTTCAAATCCGTTTAATTTTGTGATCATGATACCAATCACTTTTCTATTTTGCGCTGTATAATGTATTAATGTATAAATTTTATTCTCGACCAGATGAGGTTTCTGATGGCCACCCAGAGCCTGATAGCAGCAACATGATAGAACTCGAACCAGATTACGACGATGACGAAGATACCACAATGTCTCCTCCGCCGGCATTTAACAATCAGTACAATACCTCAGACGCGACAGACCATGGTCAGTCACGCTACCTCAATCAGGCACGCCAGGACGATCTTGCAGCAGTTGATGTACATAGGGAGCATATTGACCTCCCTTCTATGTCAAACGCCAACTCTTCGAAGGCCAACAATGAACCTCTTACAGCACAAGCAAGAGTACAAGACAGATTTGGAAAAGAACCCGAAAGTGAAGCAATCGGGGATGGTGCACGACCAAAAAACAACAATCAATTTCCACTTGCAGTCATTCAGGAGAAGGAAAAGGCCAATTCCCCGAAGACCAGTGTCAACAGTAACAGTGCTATCAAATATAGCGCTGATGAAGAAATATCCAAGGTTGAAACGACGTCAAGATCGGATACTCAAAGTCCAAGGCAGTCCCGAAGAGACGAAGGGTTTGACAATGAGATTCAAAACTTCTTTCAGCAAAGACGGACCAGTCATCTGGTAGCGAGACATCGGACGAAGAAAAAATCAACCAAGATGGAAACCGAAAGCGTTTCTCGCGCACAGACAGGCGGTGCTCGTAGTCCTGTTGGAGATGGGTAAGTCACATTCGACTATATACATAATTCCTTAGGCTAATAACTTTTGGCGTTGTAAAATCCCGTTTTGTATTACTCACTCTATCAACGGATAAATAACTCAACACCTTCGAGTGGTTTACCACGGTGCCAAACTCAAGTGTCCTTGATTAAAGGACACCTTACCGTTGTACTCAACTTAAATCTATCTGTATTTTCGGTTCTAGGGACATTTCGCTGCAAGTTGACGAATATCAGACTGAGGAGGAAATCTTCGAAAACATTCAAAGTCAGAAGGAAGTCGTCGAGAACATGCGCTTCCAACCTTGGTCTATGAAGAGGAAACTTGACGAAGTCAGGTAAATCAATCCCCATTCACAAGGGAGCTGTTTAAGTCAAAGTGATTTTGCGCAACCGTAGTCCGTAGTCTGTTGTCCATAGTCCGTAGTCCGTAGAGTGTACTGCACTTCGGACTACGGACATAAGGAGCAACATGTCTTTGTTTTCAATCGCCCGGTACGCTTAATTCAACATTGTGTATTTTTTAGAAAAGCAAAAGCCTACATCGAAAAGCACGAAGGAGCTTTATCATTGAGTCACGGATATCAGCAAGTCGGATACAAGGTAGGATTATTCAGCCTGAAATATACAAAAGCGCGAGAAGAAATAATTGAAGGCAAACAAATCAAAGTTATAATTTTTATTCTGGGCCTCCTAATCAGTGTATGTTATTTTTTTTACTTCATGATAGAAAAATTCTGATATTTTTTCAAACATAGTTGAACAAAATCTTAGCATGAAATTGAAAAATCCAAATGAATCATTTTCTTTTAAGAAATTGTTGTGGTTATATTTTTCGCAGGCCTGGCAGAGATTCAAAAGAGCATTCAATGCAACGGTCGTTTTCTTCATTCCATGGGAAATGCGAATTAAGATCATTGAAAGTGAGTAAATCATCATTAACATTTCATCGAGTTTTTTAAAATTACATTTAGGGAATCATTGTGTACTTACAAGTCAAAACATAGGCCTACTCTTTGAAGTTATACGACATCACAGTTTGCTCAAACGATCAAAATTTTGTCAAATTGCGCATAAACTTGAATTATTACTTATATTTTGAATTTGACCTTCCATAGGTCATTTTGGTACCGTGGTGTCGTCCTACTTTATATTCATCCGCTGGCTAGTATGGGTGAACATCTTGCTCGCTATTCTGACGTTTGCCTTCATAGTTCTACCAGAGGTGAGTTTTATCGCAAATGAAATATCGCCAATTCAGATAGAATTAGGAAAAATAAAATGTCATCGAGGAAATAATGTTTATAACCTGATTGTTTACAATCATCAAGTTTTATATATTACCAAAAATTGTCAAAGAGATCGATGAATGAGTATTTTTTTTTTGTCACCAATTCATTTTTGATGAAAACAAATATATTTAACGATAATTCGATTTTATTCACCTTAGTAAATCTTGTCATGTTTGATTGGAGGATTGTTGATCACAAGATATCAAATAGTATTCCGCCATTGACACCATTGGAATTATTTATTGAAGGTGCTAGAAGGTGACAGCGCGTCTCCTGGTAAACTGATACCCAGCTGTGAGAACGCGAGTGCGCATGACCTGCACACTCTGTGGGATTTTGGGGTGAGATTTTTTACTTCGGTAAAACACCGCAATTTTCGACAACCAATTTTCCGGCGGATACCAAAAAATAGCTATCAAAACAGCACTTTATTAAGAGTCTTTAAATTTAAACAAAATATGCCACACTATAATGATTTCTGTTTAGAGGTACAGTATATAGTGACACGAAACACTGATATTAACAATACTTTTTCTGCAGTAAATCAAATACTTTTACGGCAAGTTTTCAACTAATACGTTAATCTATTTACAGTTCAATATACAGTGATTATATTTACAATTTGCAGGGTATATTTAAGTACTCGGCCTTGTTCTATGGTTGGTATAGTAGTAACACGTTCATCGGTGACGGTTACAGGCTCCCCCTAGCTTACCTCTTAGCTGGACTATCTACCTACATTATCAGTTTTGTTCTTGTATTGAGAAGGTACGTACAGTATATTGCAAAGTAAACAGATAGAAAAACGACTAGGCACATTTCTGCTAGAGATACGCCAAAACAAAAGAGCGTTAAAACGCTCATAAAAATGCGCCTAAAAAGCCTGAACAATGAAGACATTTATTAATCCTCCGGTGAAAATGTGGCTAAAGTGCGTCAAAAAGCTGCCAAAAATGCGCCAACGCAAAAAAAAAATGCAGCACGAGAATCAAAACTTTCTGATGCGTTTTGACCTTTTTGATCGTCTTTTCGTTTCGTTGTCGTTACTACGAAACAAATCTTTCTCGCTCGTTGGCAATTAGTCACCAAACAGTTATCCAATCATGATCAAGAACAGATGAAATATATCACACGATTACCATCTTGTTTAATCCCATTGTATTGATAATACTTACATCTTTCATCATCGGACTCTGCAACTAATTAACAGGTATCTTGTTGAGGGTTTTTAAAATGTTCTGTCTTCATTGCAGAATGGCTACGAACGCTAAGTTGAATAAAGCGACATCTGACGACGAACACTACACCTTCTGTTGGAAACTTTTCACAAGTTGGGATTGTAGTATCGGAAGTCCAGAAACCGCAAAAAATAAAATTGCTGAAATTTGTACAATTTTCAAGGCAAGTATTCCAATACCATTTCACAAACAATCAGATACATCGTTATTCTCAGTAAATGCGCTATACTATGCTACACGTCTAGATAAGTGTGAACAAATTCCGGAAATGTGGTTCAAAAAATTGGAAATACTTGTACGTAACCCTAAAAGTATACCGTTTAAACATAATATTAAAGTCTTTATCTCGCCCCAGGAAGCCGTCTTAGATGTCCAGGAAAAGGAAAAGAAAGGAGACAACAAAAAGGTCATTCTCTTTTTACGCCGTCTATTAGCGAACATTCTGGTGGTGATTGTTCTTGCTGGTAGCGCGTACCTTGTGTATTTCGTGGTCGAGAGGTCACGTGGTATCGAGATGGATGCGCGGAATGGTGTTCGACAACCGAGTTGGTTTGAAGTTAATGAGGTAAATGTATTGTGTTCTTAAAGTTGATTCATACTTATTATCAAATGTGTCTATATAGATATTTTTAATTATTATTTTCATTCAAACCTTTTAAAAAAGGTTTGAATGAAATTTCTATACAAACCAATTGTTTTGAAGTAACTAAGCTTGTTTTAACAAAAATATTTATATGTGTGATTGTTCGGCAGTCCTGTAACAAATTAAAACTCTGGTTAATTAGTGAAAAGCCTCACAAAATTTATGAATAAACTGCAAAGTTTTCAAGTATTGGCATAATCTATAACATTGTAATCAACAGACACACATTTCAAAATAATCTTTTTCAAGGTGGTTTTGATAACGCTATTTTTCAAATCTTGAGGACTATACATTTGTCACACGCTGACTTTTTTGTTGATTAGGTTTCCATAGTGATGTCGGCCATTACCACACTATTCCCCACACTGTTTGATCTGATCGGAATGTTGGAGCTGTATCATCCAATGATCAATCTAAGATGGCAACTGGCTAGGTAAGTCCCGTGATCTGTTTCGTCACATGGATCGAATGAGCGTTGTTCAACCATTTTTAAATCATTTTCGTCCTCAAGGCTTCGAAGATATTTGGTGAGAGAGCGTATATCTTACTGGGGTAAATGTTTTTAAATTGCTGGCTCCGTATTTGTCAAAGCGACTATGTTTAACAGTATATTGTTAATTTGTTGCCTTCGATTTTCTCGCTCTATCTACCTTTCAAAATAAAAGTGTTTCATTTCATTCTTTATGTAAAGGGCACAAAATCTGAAAAGTTATTTGAACTGCAAATTTATGACTGTTAACTATTTATTTATATTTTCAGAATTTTTGTACTCTACCTGCTGAATCTGTATACTCTTTACATCGCACTGTTCTATAAAATAACAGAAATGGTATGTTTTTGTTTATATATTTATGGATTTCCTTTGGAATACTGAATTCTATAAAGAATAGAGATAAAATTTATAAGAAACTCCGTAAAACCCCTTCTGATACTCCTCAACATGAGGCGTACTCCATTGAACTGAAAAACTATAATTTACTGTTAAAATCAATAATAAAATCTGCCAAAACTTTGTATTAT
>JAOXYC010216573.1:0-11124 GCA_028565715.1 Phoronis pallida
TTTGTATTATTGAGAATCTTTGATACAAACTTTCCCAAGTTGAAAAGGTTTACATAAAAGTGAGGGTGGGAAGTGTCTGAATCTATCGCAAATACCTTGAAGGGACTGAGGTGTTTTATTTGATTTATTTATTAGCTCAAGGGGCCATTCACATCTTGATCAAGTAGGCAAAGTATCTAATTACATTTATCAAAGAAATATATATTCAATTTGATAAAAGATATGTAGAAAGGGGTAGCCATTCGGAATTAGGTGATTTCTCTCATGTGCTCCCCAGGGAGTTGAGATGAGCTACAGAGTACACACATATTCAGAGCTTGGGCAATGAGTGATTTGAATAAAAAAAGTCCTGCAAAAGTACCGTGCAAACTAATGACACAACTTGAATACTTTTTTCATCTGAATCACTTCAAGGGTCCCCCAGATGATGTCACTAGACATTTTATAAGTTTACTCATGATTCCGAAATTGTCAGTGTTTATAAATCAAGAGCAATGTCAAATTTACAAAAATGAAAATATGACCCAATAAAACATTTTGTGACGAATGGGGTGACATTGTCACTTAACATTTGAAAAGTGATAGAAATTGGTAGTTGAGTACTGACAAGTAGCAATTTGGTGACATAATCCATCATATAACAGTAAAAGGAAGATAAAACCCTACATGATGAAACTCAGCTAATACATGGCAAAAATCAGTTAATTGGCCAAAACACAACTGGGGGTGCTAAAGGGATATACGTGATAAACATCATTGAGTTTTCAAAATATTGAGATTATCTTTGTGTCTGAAAAGGGTTTAATAAATATTTCAATATCGGTAAAAATGGGTGCTCACGAAATTTGAAGGAAAGAGCCTTCTTGCATGAAATTGTCATCACATGTTCATGACGACATGTGTTCTGATTAATATGATACTGCTCACAATTATAAACAGTCTTATCGAAAAAACAATTGTGCGACTTACTCAAAGTTTTGTACCTTTAATGTTCATTTACGATACAAGTTAGTAATAGCAATTTATGAATTTTGCTACGTAGGGCTATTAAAAATGCTCTTGGTGAAACTGAAAAGCTGACCCTACAAGTAGCATGTCAAATCAGTGAGGAGTCTGTAGTAAACACAATCATTGAGACCTCAATGTACAACACAAGCAGTCACATGTGTGTGGAGTCTGCCTTTTTGTCATTAAATTGAGTCCTCAATACACAAGCATGTAAAATCAGCATGGAAAAATGTGCAGTGCAATACACATCCATTGAGTCCTCAATACAGTCACCCCAATGTATTGTACAGTCATTTACAATCACAAGGCTTTTGACAGAAGTCAGTCAGGTACAAGGAATCAATTAGTGGTCAATTATTCACAGTTGCAACTAATGAAGTGAATTACTCTTGCATCAGTAAATCAGTTAACCTATGAAAATCATATATTGAGCAGGGGAGTTTAAAGGGGGCGGACAATACATAAGAAGTTTAAAAACTCAAAATCAAATTAGGGTACTGTACAGTCTACACAATAACGTGTTTGGTTGTGGTACTTATGGTTGTTAAAAAATATTCATTTGAATAAAATGAACTCTTGACAATTTTAATTTTGGGAAGCTTCCAAAAACATCAACTATTTTCATTCATGTCTCAATATTCAAATAATGATTAGATTCTTGTGACTCTTTGAACATAAGGTTGACACAAACTTCCACTTGAAAATTCACTGATATTTTACTGTGCCATTTAGCAACGAAATAATTCTTCCAGAGTAAGCAAATGAAAAACATTGTAACAGGGAAAAAATGTCGAATTCAAGTTCATATTGAAGTCAACAAGAATTCAAAATAGGCCAGGTAAATCATTAACGGCACAATTTTAAAGGTAACTTAAAGAAGGAATTTGTAATTGACAATAGTTTTATGAAAAGAATTTGAAAGTGACATCATTTCAACCTGCGATGAATGATTAGCGTGCCTGAGCATATTAACCCCATCACCCACTAAACAATTCAAGTTGAACCAAACTCATCAAATTTATGCAAGAATTTGAGGTCAACATGTAAACAAGAATTTAATGACATTTTATAGTTAACACGTGCCAATTAGTTTGGATAAACATTGGAACAGGTTTTTCTATAAAACAAGTAAACAAAGTTCAGTTTTTAGGCGAGTTATGGCCACTTTTTTACAAATCCTTGGTTTTGATTTAAGCCAGGAAAGTATGTGTACAGCACCTTAATTTGAATTTATAGGCAACATACATTGCCGTTAAATCACTAATCAAACTCAATCCAAATATTTGGGGGGGAAAGGTTGTGACTCTAGCTGGTTAAATTTTAATACTAGTTTTTATGCTTAAAGGAGTGGGTAAATAAATAGTCTGATGATAACAAATTAGTTACAAAGAGGGAAATTTACTTCGTACACACTCAGTTCATAGTTCCCTAAAACACAAAGTTGAAAATACCTACTTGGCGATAAAACTGGAATGTTGCTTTTTCGTCGGACGACAATATTTCCAAACAATGCATTTGGTGTGGTTTTTGTCTTGTCCGCTTTTTCCACAAAATCTTTAGGAGACAGGGGATATGTTGGACTAGAGTAGTCCGACGTCGGACTAAGCATATCCTGATGACTAGAGTTGCCATGGTGACTAGAGTTTGGAAAATCACCTCTCCTTGGTGACAAGTCCGACGAAGAGCTCCTAGGGGAAAAAACTGGATTACTATCCTCCGAGTCTTTTCTAGAGGAGGAACGACTGATGGGTTTCTCCGAATAGTCCCCATATGACGATCCCAGATCTGAAAACCGTCTTAACCTTGGCTCAACGCCATCATTTAACTCCCCTGGAATGCTTTTAGAATATAAATATTCTGAAGTTCGACGGTCCCTGCCACCAACACTAGTTTGGCCAGAGTCATGCTGGTGAAATGTTTCCTCATTTTTCTCTCTAGCAGGAATGGTCGTACTGAATAGATTGGCACAGTCCCGATTCAGCTGGTACAGCATATTGATGCTGTCTCTAATACTTTTAGCCTCCATTGTAGTTCGACTATTTGAACACTTTTTGCAAATAAATAAATTCACAACTTCAGATCACACTCCAAAAAACATGGT
This sequence comes from Phoronis pallida, assembly GCA_028565715.1. NCBI lineage: Eukaryota > Metazoa > Phoronida > Phoronidae > Phoronis > Phoronis pallida. The sequence continues at coordinate 3,110 of JAOXYC010216573.1, forward strand.
GATTTGACTCCATTTTTACCCGTCCCAACACTGTTGCTAAACATCTCCTAAACACGACCTGAACCAGGTCAGAAAAAGTGAATCTAAATGAGTCTTAACCCAACACAAGACTTGAGGAAAATGTCTTTCCGAAAATAACATTCGATACCCAGAAGTTAATTCAAAACACAAGATTTTACTCCAGCCAGCTTCTCAATTTACAAGGTTAAATATCAAAACAGCTGACCCAAATGGATTTTTTCAGATGGCTGTCAACGTCTTTATTATCCTGCTGGTTAATTCACAACAATTTCCTTCATGGTATTTCCTAAAATAATCGGCTAAATTCTCTAGCTCCATAAAAAGTATCAACTCAACACAAAAAATCCACACTCTCGCAAAAAGGCAGCAAGTCAACTCAACCTAATCCAGGTGAATTAAATATAGAAGTTTGATAATTAACCAACAGGTAAACCACACAATTGATCACATAATCCTGTTTGCATTTGCTGAATTGGCATTTGCTCATTCAAATACACCAGCTGAATGTCCGCACCTTATCTGGACATCAAAAGCTACAAGTATAAAATAGGTGGGCTTGAGTTGATTCTCCTTTATAAACTTGCAGCTTTGTACTAAGTTAACACTTGAAAAGGTTACATAATGTTATTCAATGTCCTTAAATGTGTATTCATCGCCTTCTTTGCTCAAAACACAGCAGATATGAATGAATGTACTCCCTTGGATTAACTGATCCTTTGAGTGCCTTAGGTATCTCAGTTTGTGTCAAAGGATGTGATCCTGTGCTCCTCTCTGAATGGGGGATTATTGTATCAACAATGACAGCAGCCGTAATATCCTGTCCCAGTTTAGTTTATATCAACGCTGCCTGAGATGTGTCAATAGTGTCATCCCCGACCAACGCTAAGAAATGAATAATTCATGAAGAACATTCAGTTGTTCCTGTTCAGTAATCAGATCAATGAATTAATTAACAACATTCATTCATCCTCGTTTCAACACTGATTACTGTTCCTCAATGGTGTCAAAATCTGACTCTTTTAGTCGCACAGTTCTATTTCAATTCTGTCCTCTTCAGTAATTTGATCAATGTACTATTAAGATATATCCTTATAGGCTAAATGAACCAACCACATTGTCAAAATTGGAAATTAAAAAAATGGCATAACCCACAATGCCCTGTCAGATGTTATCTTCTGCAGACAACAGGGGATGAGTTGATCTACAGCCACAGTCACTTGCACTATAAATTCACAAGTTATAGCACCTTGTACGAAATAACCTCTGTGCTTCACTAGTTATGTTAATTGCTCCTGGTACCTACAATTACTTTACCAGTCTTTGATGAGTCAAACTGATAATTCCCGTCTGTTATATAATTCCGTTGTTGTCAGACATCAATAAAAGTACATCAAGCAGAGAGAAATGTAACACACACAAACAGACGCCAACTGCCTCTTCTTATAAATCATTCATGTGCAAAGAACTTGATATAATGTCATCTGATCATCTCCTACCCAGTTTCATGAATGGACTATAATGACCAGTTGTAGCGCCAAATATCCACACCACCTCATTTAAGTATCCCGAGGGCAGATGATTTACAAATAGTTCACTGTCATAATAATATCATGTGAGCTTATGAAAGTTTACACCAAGGCACAACAGTCACTAGGATATCCCATGTAATTAAACATGACATCAAATCACCAACATTAAAACATTCTTAATCAGAGATTATAAATCCTCTAAATTGACCAGCTCTACATTCTTGGGATCCGATTGCCACCAATGCAAATATTGGCTTTCCGTCCTGGCACCATTCAAGGCAAGACTAGAGTCACAATAATCCTTTGAGAAACGGAAATGAAAAGAAAATCTTCTACTGTTGCTGCTAAAAAGTCTGATGTTAAAGTCCCAAATGTAACTGAAAAAAATCCACCAATAAAAGCAGCTTCAAAATTGAGTTCCACTCCTTACTTCCGTGATTTCTTGAACCATATGTAAGTTGGAAGTCTATTTTCCTGTTTGATATATTAAACGTCACCAATCGTCATTCTCAGGTGATCCGGGTCAGCAAGTCAGTAGGAGAGAAACAAAGCTTAACAATGCTCAGGCATGCGAACAATTGATCAGTGTTGCTTGGAAAATGGAAACCCGGCACGGCAACCGACAATCGTATTATGATTGAAACATTACACCCCCTTAACACAGCGACGACATAGTGAAATCGGGACACACTGGGACATGTTCACGGTATGGTGATTGCACACAATCCAGCCTTTGTTTAAGATCACTTTTGCCGACAATAGAAATGTGAACTATCGCATTGCAGTAATTTATAATCCTTTGTTGTCCAGTAAATTATAAATTGATATCAACTTGAGTGGCTTTACGGTAAGCAATCTCAACTCTTAACAGTACTGAGACATCTCCAGGCCATCTGTTCACATAATTAATTACATAAGAGGATAAATAAATCTTATACAACATAAAAGGCCTAAATGTCAATCATTAATGTCGGATAATTACCCTATGACCATTTTCCTAATTACTATGTGGTTTATTAATTGGTGTATAACACCTTTATAAGACATGTGTTAGACAGTAGCACAGGACAGTTACCTGTCAATCACTGGGTTACTGGATGACAGTATGGAATCAAATTAAATTTTTACTGTCACATTTTATGTAATCCAATTAAAATGAAGTTTCCAGATAGATGAATGAAGCCAGCTCTTAAAACATTCATTTTATCCACATAACTCAATCGGTGTTAATATTATTTTTTTAATAAATCTATCCTATTGAACATCCTTTAGCAAAATTAGGAGCCTACAGTCCCCTTTCTCAGAATTAAATTTATACATTTACCAAACATTTTCTATTATTGATTTTTCTAGAAAAATACACAATTTTCTCACCCTTCTTTGTACTCCAGAGTAAGAATAAAATCTGTTCTTCAAAAACAATGACTTTAACTAACTTATGTTTCTGAGACTAATCGTTCTACAAATTTCTCAAAATGCATAATTCTTAGTGTAAAATGACATTTGATCTTTTGATCAATGGTTCACTTGACACATTTGTCACAGAACAATGTTAAATCAACAAAGCTGGTTCTTTCTGTTTTCAAGAATAACAATTACACAGGCTTGCAAAACTCTTTTACATGTGAATTGCCATTCAGATAATTCAACAAAACTTGTTGTGTACAGTGACATCTATTGAGCATATCCTTTTCATTTACACCAACCTAGGAACATTTTTGTAGGATAAATGCCAAACTTTCTAGATATCTTATCAATAAATGGCAAATCTAATTCAGCAGCAAACACCACTGTGTACAATTCCACCTTTTGGGTGAATAAGTAACTAATCATTTTCATTCTCAGACATAAAGAATGAGTTGTAGGCAAACTGCCAAACTTAATAATAACAGGTTTGGGGAAAAAATAAGTGGGTAAAGATAATGAGATCACAGGAGACATTAATGTTATGCCATTTAACACATTCTTATATCAAATATAGACTTTCTAACCTTGAAAAATATCCTTAGACAAGATTGTGAGCATTCAGTTCCTGCAGCCCAACAAGAAGCTCATGTGTAATCGGTATCACAACTATGTTTTGAGTGTTAACATGATATTAATTTCATTTTTTTTATTGGACAATGAAATATTTTGATGATCATATTTCCTTCTTTGTTATGATGGACATGGTGGATGTAAAAGGGAAATACCATCATCATGACCAGTTAGAAGACGGAATGAAAAATATTTCTTTTCATTTAATTTAGCATGTTTATCAAATTTAGTAAAGGCTAGTTAAGAGTGACTCAGTTCAGCTTCAGTTCAAAGAACACTCACTCAGATCGGCGGTTGCCACCATATTCCCAGACCGTTTCACGTCATCCATTCTCGTCATGATGATGTTCATCTTGTGCTGTGGGAGGTCTTTCCTCCCCAGGTCGAGGCGTACACGCTCACCCACATGACGGTAGATCTCGACTAGTGTGTTGATAGCCTGCTCTCTCACCTATTGTAGAAGAAAGAATTCATTACAATTATAATATTTTTAACGTTTTAAAAAACGTCAAAATGTTTGACAGTAAATAATGATGGCAATGGAGCTATTGATTGAAGATAGACATAACGTAGTAAATGAATTGAGCAGTAGAATGGGCGTTGCTTAAAATGTTTAGCAACAAGCTGCCAATGTCAGCGACTTTTCCAACTGTGCATTTGGTTTTATTTTGATTTCATACCTAGTCATCATTCTTTACTCAACATAGTTTTTATAAATATTGAAAAGACCGAAAAATTCGAAAAGGGTCTGGGAATCGAACCCAGGCCTTCTGATTGCTGGTCAGATAGTCTACCACTAAACTAACCCACTCCTACTTATTTCTGTGGTAGAGTATCTGACCGGCAATCAGGAGGCCTGGGTTTGATTCCCAAACCCGTTCCGAATTTTTCTGTCTTTTCAATATTTATCACTTTCTGCCAGTAAAGCATACATTTATTTGTATTCGAATTTTTATAACAAACTCAAGACCACCAGCCTGCTTTACAAGTTTACCATTATAATTCATAAATCAAAGAGACCATTTTTATTCTTAGCGCAACCGTTTTTGTAGATTGAGTAATTGATTGATGAAGATGGTTGAGGATTCAACACTCACCTGACTATTCTGATCCTCCAGAAGCTGAACAACAGAAGGCACCAACTTACTCAACGTTAAACTTTTAGCACCATAACTGGAAAATAAAGTGGAATTGTTTACATCGTGCTCAATGTTTTTTCTGGATCAGTATTCATTGATCCCTCAAAACCCTTTTGAGACTTGGTGCCTGTTCCTTCTGAGGGGGTGTTTTTACATTGTATTTAGGTAGATTAGCCTTGTTACGGCCAAAAATCAGGTCATCAATGGTCCTGCTTGCACTGTTTAAAGAAAAAGTTGCACGTATCACTGAGATGGGTTTTTTACCTCACACCACTGCATTCTTGAAAGGACATTAAAATGAAGTTAAACTTGTGACAAAAACTCCAATAGTACATGTGAATGCATAAAAGGGTCTTTCTTGAGTTTTATTCACACTTGTGTTCATCAACATGGGCTGTAATTGTCATTGGGTTGGGGAGATACTTACTATTTTAATGTATTCTGAAGACAGATCATGATCTCTTCCCTCACCCGCCACAGTTTGTGTGAGAATGCATTCTGTAACCGCTCAAAGACATACTGAAAGAGATTTCGTAGAAATATTCATTATTCATTAGTCAGAAACTGTCATGCGTGCTATTGTGTGGCCCAGAAGCAGAAAAGTTTGCCTGGCCTCTCAATACCTAACGTCAGTTAAGTTCTGGGCATGAAAGCAGTTGGTTCAGTATTAATATAAACAAACTTAACAGTGAAACTTGTATTGTCAACCAAAACACATATGATGTCATTCAAAGGTGCTGAATCAGCATTTCTTCAGTTTCCATTAAAAGTAACCCACTCTTTAGGTGGCAATGGTAGTTGTTGTTGTTGTAATGTTTAAAAGCTTAAAAATAATTTTCTTTGATGCTCTGACAGAATTCATGCAATCAATTATAACAAACAACAACATTAGCACATAAAAGTGCAGCAAAAAGTAGATGGTTAAGATTCTCTTTGATAATTGACATAATTATTAACACCTCTTGAGAATGACATTTGCAAATAACACATGAATTAAGATAACAGGAGGTGTAAAAACATGATCAAAGCAATTTTAACTACAACCATGATTTGGCACAAACATAGCAACTTTTTATGTTACACCAATTAAACAGATTCAAGGTTTTATTATATGTGGCATTTTACAGACAACTGTGACAAGAAGTTGTGTGCAACTAAAATACTGGCATCAAAAAGTTCTGCTGTTATCAACAGTCTAGAATCAATTGTTTTAATGTTTTCTATTCAATGACATACTTCTTGTCCAACTGTCTGCAAAATCCCGTACATCAATTTTCGTTGAAAACCTTAACAAATATTGTCTGTTATTTTCAGATGTTTTAGGGGTTTTGATAACAGATCTTGAGAATGATCGGAGCGAGACAGATAACTTACAGCCGGTGAGGAGGCAGGGCACATCAAACGCATGAGAAGTTCCTGCGCGCTTTCACGTACTTCATCTTTTGTATCGCCTAATCTGTTTAAAACTGACGGTAACACTGAAACAGAAAGTACAAGAAATATTAAACTGTTAAAGTTTAGTTATATACAAATAAATGTATGTTTTACTGGCAGAAAGTGATAAATATTGAAAAGACAGAAAAAATGTAGTTAAAATCTTAAAAACATCACAGAATTGTTTTTCACTTCTGAAAATTCAATTTTAATGAAATATTCAAGTAAGTAAAGCAAACACATACACTTAGTGCATCCAAACTTTACTTCATTTGGCTCTTGTGAACCATAAGTTTTTACTTGCTTCAGAAATTCTCATAGACTTGCTAGCCTAGATGCGATTGGTCAACTTTGGAGGACAAAACCAAGCCTGGTCCACTGGTTGATCTTTTATTTAGCTCATTGCATCAGGCCCGGGGTCTGGTTTTCGCCAATTTTAGTATCATGGATATGGGTCGGTTTTTTACCAATTTTGGTATAGTGCCAGTTTAATGCAATTTTCGCATGTAGGTATTGAAATGGGTTTATATATCACTTTAATCGAAGTACCCCCCAGCATCAGGCAAGTACAAAACAACAGTGAGTTCAAAATGTTCATTAGAACTATTAAATTTCATTAGCAGTTTTTTTAGTAGTTTTTAATAACAGAAGCTGAAACAACAGTCATGTAACCCATGTTTCATTTAACTGTCCAGGAATGTTTTGATGTATTTTGGACTGGCTGTTTCATGTGCAAAAAACACAGGGGATACATTAGACGATAATTATTAGCAGTTTCATGTTATGACTATAGCAATTAACGCTGTGGGTTTCATGTTTTCACAAAACCAAGAGAGCTATTCTATCTTTTTTTTCTTGGGAAGAGACCTTTAACTTTTATTTGATCACGAGTCATCCGAAACCCGTTCTAAAATATACAAGAAACTTAGTGTCTTTTAAGAAAATTAATTCAAAGCGATTGGAATGCTTTGTCTCAAAGTTCAAAAATCCATGATTGAATATCAACTTTATTCTTACAGTGAATGCATTGAAAACCCATGCGTTAAAATCTTAAAACAAAGATCGGAATGTTTAGGAATGTGTGTAGAGGAGTAACCTTAACCTAATCAATACCTTAAGATCAATAGACGAGAACTAACGAAGATTATCTAGAACATAATCATAGACGTTTATCCCTCATAATATACCAAATCTTATGAAAGACAATGAAAAACTGGCTCCTTTTCACTTGTTTTTAGTACCACCATACCTTAGGGTATGGCATAGTTAATTCTGACAGCCCTTGCAACAAACTTTGTAAATTTATGGTAGTTTTAAATCGGAATTTGAGAAATATGCTTTACAATTATCATAACAATAGGGAGATTTAATCTTATTTAACAGTTAGTCAGATCCAAAATGTTAAAAATATTAGCATTAGTCAAAATTGTGAACACTTAAAAAAACAATCCATAACTGCAGCAGGGAAGATACTTCACAAGTTCACACTGAGAGAAGACTGTGAAATTGGATGATTTGCATTCATTGATTTTCTACAGCATGGATTCACTTTAGACCATAATCATTTGATTACAGTCTATAAAATTGATGAATTGTATGAAGGGCTGTGGAATCTAGTCGATTTCACTAGGAAATGAACATAATGGATATGATTGAGTGAAGAGTGATCATTGGAAATTGTCCTGTCTCGATGCTTTACTTTTGACAGGTTTTCTACGCTAAAGTATGCTTCCTAAATCGGACCAAAACTTAAAGTTTCATTGACAGCCTCATTTCATAACTAGAGCAACGCTAAAGGGATGCGCCCACGTGGGTATGCAACTCAACATATACAAAGATAGAGTTTAAAAGCTAG
>JAOXYC010216684.1:0-11120 GCA_028565715.1 Phoronis pallida
CACTTTTGGGAGGCAATATAATCTAGGAGTCACTTCAGCTGTGGGATACAAGTGTCTATAATAACTTTCGGATAATTTACCTTCACCTTTCAATCTTGACAGGATGGTCACCAATTTCCTCTTATATTTCTGAGTAGGGTCAGATTTCAACTTGGCATAAGTACGAGTGTCCGAAAGTAGATCCATAGTCTTAGCATTATAAACCTCAGTGTCCAAAACAGTGGTCGCACGTCCCTTATCAGCTGGAAGGATCATGATCGATTTCTCCTTTTTCAGCTTCTGTAGAGCGTTCCATTCTTCCGCAGAGATGTTAGATTTCGGAAGTCTGGCGGATTTCATAACACCGACAATGTCATTACGTAAAGCACTCGCTTCCTCCGGTAAAAGTTTGCTTCATGCTGTTTCCGTTTCCACGATAAGTTGTTCGACCGGGAAATCCTTCGGGGTCACAGCGAAATTCAATCCCTTACTCAACACTTTCTCCTCAACTTTGCTTAGTTTGCTTACTTTGCTCACGTCCTACTCCGGCACGCCATCTGCCGTGAGTTGTTGTGATCAAGGCATGTAGTTTACTGTCGAAACTGTCAAGGTAATTTTCCTCTGACTGTGTTTCTTGAAACATCTCTACATGATTCCTGCCAGTCAGCAGAACCTTTTTAGTAATATGAGAATCGTTTCTGAAACACAGGCCAAAACAGACGTGATTGGGATAGCTGGCGCACTGACCGCTTTCAATGGTTGGTGACTCGTAAGTTGTGCATGCCAAGCAGTGTGTGCCACCTAGGCACCAAGAGACCTAAGTAAGTAAGTAAGTAAGTAAGTAAGTAAGGTATGCATGCGGTAGTGACATGGCCTAGAGCCAAAACATGTAGAGTATCACTATCCTCACATATGAATTTCTAAGCCATTAAGAAATACCGTGATACTTACAACTGAATCTCATTCTGAATCCTGTTCCTTGACTATTCACATCGTCCATGAAGTGAATTGCAACTTGGTTAGAATTTGATAAGAAGGTCAACGGCGTTTGGGACATCATGCATACTTCCGGTAACAAGACAGTCTCAGGTGTTGTACCGGTATCATTGACTGATATCCAAGTTTCACAGACATCTGAATCAACATAGGGCTGTAGGTCTAATTTCTCTACGACCATTTCAAAAAGTCGGTTATGGGCAGTATGTAAACTCATGACACAGTCGCTATTGTCACGGTCCGGGTGGTCTGAAGGATAGTTCACAATGTATCCACCAGAATCGCCTACGTAGTTCATCTGATTGAACATCTCGTAAACATCAACATCTAAAATGTGATGAAAAATTTACAAGATTTAAGTTGATCTAAGTTGCAGTTAAGTCAGTCTTAGCACAATACAGACATTATTTTGATTATAGCATTTCATCATCTACATCCAAGTCCGTAAATTACTGTTCTTAGTATAGTATTATGTATGAAGGTGAGCACCAATAATGGGAATGTTTTAAGGGTATGCACATTTAAAGGACCTTTAGTTCATTGACTTCATAAAAGTAGCTTTCGTGAATCCCCTTTTTATTATAAAACGATCACACACTTTAGTTATGCACTGTGTATAAATAAATAAATGAAACTTACGTTCGAATGTGACATTGAATCCCCTACCCTTCCACCACGCGCGATAGGATCTAAATGTTAAAATGACGTCACTGGACCTCGATATTAAGTCCAAATCAAATGGTCCACAATACTTGGTCTCACTTATTCCGTTGTCGTCTATTATCAAGTAATCGTCTAAACACCGTTCGCTGAGACGTATTTCACTTGGTCGATCACTCAAAGTTGTTATTCTTATTCGTCTCGTCCCCGCGCTTAGTCTCACAGAGCATGACTTTCTGACTTTGGGATAGTTGTCTGGATAGTTTGGACTGTTGATGGATCCCGAGTCAGCAGTTATTGTGTTCCAATTATTCGTGCATATATCGTAATTTGTGCACACTGAAACAGAGAAAGGTTAATATGCTTTACACGTTCCTCTAAAGGTTGAGGCAAATCGTAGAAAGGAACAACAAAAAGAAAAACAGTGTACCCACATGAATAAACAAAGACCCTTCGCTTGCACATTTTTATGTATAATAAACTGTACGGAAATCAACATTGGTTTTTATATTACAATGATTAAACTGTCCCCCTTTAAACAACCACTGTAAACATACATGCAAGTATTTACCGGGAATTTCGGCAGATAAGCCCACCCGATTTAACGCCAATGGGCGTTTATTCGGAAACATTTTTTCCGAATAAACTATGGCATTCATTGGCGATTAACTTTTTCAGGCATAATGCCATCATACAGCTAACTTTTGGTAATGATCAGTTATCACAATTGTCAGTTTAGATATAGTTTTCATCAGCCTGAGTTCTAAAATTCTTTAGCACTGAAAGTAGTGGTGTATATATCGTTATGTTTGTCCAATTCAAAGCATTGGATAACCGACTAAAGTAAAAAAAAAACTAGAAAACTTGTACAAACACGGCGTTTGAAGTGAAACAAACCAGATTTATATTAGCTCGTCCAGCAAATTTAACTAGTTTCAGCAAATATCACGGCAAAAAAGAAAAGACAATCGTTTGGACAATCGTTCGTAAACACGCGCAAGTTGCATTGTTCGGTTTTGATTCAAAATGTCGTCTTCGTGATACGAGTCTATTTTATGAAATCTTTATGCGCTAAGAAAAGTGGTTGTTTTTATTCATAAAATTTCAAAACTTACGAAAGCGACTTTAAATTATACAAAGCACCAATCTATAACGAAATTAGCAAACTTTGAAGGTTCAAATTGATCGGTATTAGCGTTCTGTGCGGCTTTAACGTATTCACAACAGTCCTGTTAAGGACTTACCAATCCATCCAGAAGGGCTGTTTCAGCAACACTATCGCGTTAAATGCTGACATTTCCATAGCCAAAGCAATGACTTACAGTGTTTAAACGCCCCCTCCCCTTTCTGAATAGACGACCGGGCGTTAATTTTGCGCTTTCACAATTCCCGAAAACACGCCCCCGCATGGGTTGGTCTGCAGAAATTCCTGGTACTAGTTGTGGTACTAATCGCGGGTCACAGCTTGTATTCAAACTATAACACATCAAAATAAAAATTCCTCTTTCATGTGACTTGTGACTGAACTGTGTTAAAATGTATCGTTGAACAGGATGACTCTTTATTGCCCAACATTAGTTTGGGTCATTGCTGCCTCGTCGTTCATAACCTTAAAAACTTTGTAAATAAAATGTTTTCAATCTGAGCTTTACACACTAATTCAGTGAACCTCGAAATGAGTGGAGGAAATTCAAAAAAGTTCTGCTTGAAGGTTTAAAACGCCAAGACAGTCAATTTAAACATTGCAACTTTCGTCAAATTATATTACGAGATGATGATAAGAAAATACTTGTTCGTATAGGTTTTCAATTAATTTCATAACAAAACCATACTGAAGTTCCTACACTTAATTAGCGAATGCGTGAACACTAGTAGTGACTTTGGGTCAGTTTTCATGAAATACAAAAAATAATGTAAATTTTTTGCCCACAAATGCATGCATTTTCTGAAAAGTGAATAACTTTGGAATCCTAACTAAATAGGCCTACCTTTTAATTAAACGAAAAATGATTTGGTCATATCCAACTATTTTTTTATTAAAAAAAAATAATATTTTTTTAACAAGGATTTCAGAACCAATACATGCGTACTATATTGGCATGGTTTTTATTTTGATATAGTCTGCAGTATTTTGTGTATTGAAGAGATACGGGTCTCAAATTTTTGCTATTTTTTTATGGGAAAAAATAGACCGTTCCCCAGCGGATATACCATATTCTAACGAATGAATTTGGTGTCAGTATGTCGACAAAGAATTCAATTTTACAGTCACATCGAGTTCTGTTTTTATTTCCCACTACCAACCTTCTTACAAGAGAAACGCATAGCCTGTTTGTTTCACCGGCGACTTGTTTACATATTCGCCATGTTGTCCCGCAAAGTGACAGAGCTATCTTTGTTTTACAAATAAGAGAGGTGTAATGTGACACAGATCACATGACTCACCATGAAGTAGATAATCTACAGTCGAATGAAAACACGAGTGTTATAAGTTTGTTATTTTCAGCAAATCTGCCAGTTTTATGATTGGGTTAATGTTTACAAGCTAGTCAATAACTGTTCGGACAGGGAAATAACTAGGTTAAACGGACTTTCATAGGCCCTTCAAAGCTTTATAGCTCAGGAATGGATCGAGGTGTGAATAAACAATCTGAGACCAGTTTCGCTTCTACTAGGATAAACAGTATGTCTTCAAATTCTCATGACGATTCGATCACTCTTGGCCTCCATGTTTGAAAAGTGCCAAAAAAGCCTAAATCGCAACGTTCACACTTACGTTAGGCAGTGAATGAAACCTCACCGATTCGCGTTTTTCGGCAAGGGTTTTAATCAAGAACTAAAACTTCAAGACGTACCTGATACTCTGACCATGACTAGAAAGACATTTAGACATTTCAACCATTGTTTCGTCCCGCGTTCAGCCGACGAGTAAGTTCTCATCTTGATGAATTGGAAAGTCTTGAAATTACCTCGACATTTTCGATGACATTGTTCAAATTCGCTGCATCTTACAACGAGGTTAATGACAACCTCCTCGTCAAATCGGCAATATAGGAAATGAACTTGACCTCCGACCTAAATTGGTATTGTAGCATGGATTGGTAAAGCTCAATGGCCCTTAATGTATACATGTAATAACAACTTCCTGTGTCACTGTGTTATCACTGCTGTCATCTGTTTTATTTTTCGTCTGATATGGTTCGTTTCTTTTGACAATAACAAGCAAACACTTTTCATACGTTTTAGATATAATGACAATTCTTTAGGAAAAAGTCATACAGTTTGCAACATTTAAGTTGGATGTAAAATTATCAACTATTTAAACAGTATTTCATGCGATTTGATAATGTTTCATTGTCCTTTATCGAAAACACAGTTTTAATACGTCAAGGATGATCTTATTTGAGATATACTTTTGTCTCAGCTAGTGCCGAAAAAACTCAAAAATTCAAATATTTTGGGCTAGCCGGAGTGTAAAACTATGACGGAAACTGTATACGGTAATAACCAGGTTCGTGGATGTAAAACATATATATATTATCAAAGGGTGCAGCTTCGTTTGTAAGAATCGAAAAACATAACTAGTGACTGTGCTTAATACGTTTATTATGAATACAATAAACTATAAATCAAAAGTGCAACTTTTATGCAAATGTCGATCTACGCTCTCTGGTGGTCAACATATCGGCACTAATTTTTTGGGTGACCATGACAAATGTCAATGAATGATAATCAGGATATAATTATATTTGTGCGACATATAACCAGAAATACATATATTACAAGCCGGATAATAAATCTAAACGCATCGTTTATACGATATACATACCGTTCGGAAACCTGCACTAAGATACTGTGAGGCGATTTTGAGATAAACGAAAGGTCAAAACTTTAAAATCTTAATTCTCTCAATGTGGAGTACAGTATAAAAAAATCTTCTCAGTGAATACCAATTTTTTGAGACACCACTATCTTAATATTGAAATCTAGATATTTAATCAATTACTGAAACTTACATAATTTATCATAAGACACGGACTTGCGTCCTTCTCATAAATAATCTATCTTCACGGTTACGTTAATAACGTGATAACAAAAATCTCTACATCAATTGGTTAAATCAAAATGTCAGCTCTTATGTCCACTATATATTTAGCTTCAGTAACATTTAAATAACCCTTGAAAAAAGCATTCAACATCCTCGCCAATTAAAATGGTAGAGTTACATTGTCCTAGTAAAGCTATCTGTCGCCCAGATGACGAATGCCACAAAATATTAAACAGCATGTTGCGTACTCAATGCGATGTAAAACCTGTTTCAAAGTTCACCGTTTAAACGACGGATGGCGGTATATTTTCTGCAAAGAGCCCGCGATACTTTAATCTTTGTTGCCAGTGCCACCAAAACTGCCCCAGCCCCCAGGCCAGGCGAAACTTGGAAAACTACTAGAAGTGTTCTAGAAGTTAAGTGGAAGTGTTCTGGTAACAGTTATATCTGTATACAATTATAAAGCTTATTAGCTTGCCTAAAGCGATGTCGAATAATAGGCCAATTACCGGCCTACTCCTTCTCCGGTAACAATGTCCGTAACAAAAGATTATTAAATCCGGGTTTAGGGGATTAAATAGTCAAACTCACGCCGGACTATGGATCAGAACAATAACAGAACAATAACTAACTTCCAGCTAGATTCTTTGTTTTGGCCACAGCGCGTCGGTTAGAAGAGTTCTCGTAATGCAGTTAATCCGAAAAACAGGTCACTGATCATACAGTTGTCTCTGCTACAGCGCCATAGGTCTCGGCCATTATCTTCTCTTAAAATCCATTGCGCTCACCTCTGTCTTATTTTGAATAAAGTTTCATTTTGTATATTAAAAGAGTTGTCTGCTTGGTACCGACACGGACTCTGCACATACAGATATTTCCGTTAAAGGAAGATGCACACAACTTCCACCGGTTCAGCAGCGTCGATACTTCACGGCACCACTACCCACCACCGGCACTAAACGGTAAACTATGAACCAGAATTTACACCTTTTTGAAAATACGAACAAGCAGATATTTAAAATAGCTGGAGCCTTACATATAACTAAAAACTTATTATAAAAGCATTAACCAATTTAAAATGATTTAATATATTTGGTTGACTAGCTTTCGAACATAATGGTTCGTCGTCGCTTGGCCTTGCCTTGATTATGCAGAATTGGCACGATTGTATCATGATATTTTATGTTTTCAGTATGTTCAATAAATTGCTTAAATGCAAACTTAAAAATATCTATTTTCATATTGTCCCGTGCCAGAGGAAATCATTATAAGCATGCAGTTCGTGTTTTATGATCAATAACTAATAATAATAATAATATTCAAATGTGATAACAAATTGCTATTGATGCTGACAAAAGTAATCCAGTTGGGGAGTCAAACCAAAAAGGAAAAACCAACACATTTTCTTAACATCCTAAGAATGGTTCTGTTGAAAATTTATTCGGCTCTCAGTGTTCTCGAACTAGGATTGTTTCAACGTGGCATAATGCACAGACTGTCGATCTTGTCCTAACGCGCAATAATCACTTTCCACACTTTCGATTTTGTGTTCGCTAGTGTTGTCTTGTCCACCATCCGCGGATGCGCAGGCGTAAGTGCACTCTTCCGGGTTCAACGAACTATTAGCAGCAGGATTAACCAACAGTGCGTATTGGCAGTTCGGATCATCAATAAGTCCTATTGCGCAGTATTGGTTGTTTATTTCTCCCATTTCTTCACCACCTTGTATAACGTATTCGTTGTCGCTGCTAGAACCAAGTCCATGATCATGATTTGTTTCACGTACCGAAACTCTCAGATTTCTGTGCCTGTTAAAGAAGAATTGTTAAGAAAAAAAAAATCAATTCCCAAAACATAATCTCTTGGAAATATGTTGCTTTAAAAAGTATGCCTGAAAATCGTAGATCATTGTTTTTGCTCAGTTATATCAGGTGACAAGTAAAACGTGTTCAACTTTAAAAAAATTGTGTTCTTTTGCAAATCCTTTTTAAAACAACAACATTTGTCAGCTTTTTTATACATCCTTTTTGTATATGTCTACAAATTTCATAAGGTTTTATGAAAAGGTGTGCCATAATGGCAGTAACTTTACTAGAACGAGTCTAATCTCAGAAAAATGTCAAAACAGGCACACTATGCGTGCAATGCGTGCGGTGCCCGTTTTTTCAACACAATGACGAGACATTTGTGGAAATAAAGAACAGTAATTTATCTACACGGCTGTGTTAAAAAATGTTGTTCAAAAAGCAAAAATATTGACCTTCTTTTTGACCCCATAAGGTAAACGATCAGGACGGTTTGAAAACTTTTGCTTCAACTCTGCATGTTGTCAAAACAACTTAATTTTGACACGAATCATTTTTTCCACTTCTTACCAATATTGTCAAACTTTATTAAGTTTTATGAAACATTTGGACTTCAACAGGCAATTCACTTCGATACTGCATTTTCACTTTACTTCTTGATTCGAAAAAATTGATGTCATTGCAACAATGTTTTTAAAATCGTTATGAAAATCCAGAAACCAAAATGTAAATGTAATAACGAATGAAGCACCTGTAACATTTTGTTGTCGTAGCTTAAACAGTTTTTATGATATTAGGTTCCAACATTTGAAGACATTTTGTTGGTCACCTGATATAACAATATTGACGATTTGTTGGAAAAAAGTTTTCAAGGAAAAGTACATTTTCGAGGGACTCATGACTTCAGACCCTCCGTGAGCGCCTACATGTATTATTACATTTTCATATGTTCGTGTAGTGACGAGCAGTAGTAGTACTTTAATAAGAACAACCAAGTTTTTAAGTCGCAACATGTTTCGATGGAGCTTCCACACCATTGTCAAGCTTTATTTGCAGAATGAGGCTTGTCATTCTGCAAATAAAGCTTGACAATGGTGGAAGCTCCATCGAAACATGTTGCGACTTAAAAACTTGGTTATTTTTATTAAGTACATTTTAATAACAAAGTCTACCACCAAGACCAACGACCCTTGGGGAAGGCTTGAAACGTTCAGGTTTCCAAAAACGTAGTTACTTATCGCCCCCAAGCCTTTAGGCTTTGAAATGTCTGTCTAGCAAGTCAAACCTACATTGGCGCGTAGGTTCAAAGTAGATACAAAGCTCTCACATTTTTTTTTATTCTTTATTATAATATTTAAAAAAAATGTTGACTTCACGGCATTAGTTAGTTGTTTATACCAAGGGCATATTCACAAACTTCCTGGTTGATCTGCTTTTTGACCGAAGATTCGGACTTAAATGCGAGACAGTATATTTAACAATGTTAAAACATTGTTTGTGTGAATAATAAATATGAGAACACGCTTTACATGTGCATGTACAGTATACTGTTTCTTGATGGAGGATAGACAGTACTTTGTTGGGTTACTCAATGCACTGAGCATTAAAAAGCACTTTCAAAAAACAAGTGTTCCACAATCCAAGTTGATTCCCTCGAGTCACAGTAGTTTTGATTTCTGTTTTGTTTTCAGTTACGAATTAATACTTACCTTCTACAATTAATCACAATTATGGCCACCACCACAACGAGCACAATGATTCCCCCAACAGCGCCACCTACTGCATAATAAAGTGTTGACTTTCTATCTGAAACAACGACAAACAAATAAAACAGTTTTCTCTAAAATTCTTATGTATCATCCTGACTATTGTCAATGAAACCGAATAATGTAAAAAAAGGCTGCATTCAAATCAAAAACATAATTTGAAATCGGTTGTTGTTTTTATTGTATTCATTTCGACGCTACTCACTGGGAGGAAATGTTTCAGCTTTCTACTCGATTTAGCAGCTAAATAAGTCGACATCAATGAAACAAAATCACAATAACATACCCTTTTTAAGAAGACTGTTGTCTTGTTTATTTCGCCCTTTGTTTTCACTTCCTGATTGTTTAGTGGTCGGCAGAACAGATTCAGTACATGTAGAACAAGCATTTGATCCCCGTGATGTAACAGAGGGCGTCTGTGCGTTCTTTGTAGATGGCTGGGAAGTCAAAATCATCGTGATTGGATGAGTTGTTGATTGGAAAGCTGTTGTTGTTGTTTTAGTTTCCGTTGATCGAGTTAATGTTGACAATGATGGTGTGGCTAGTAGTTGGTGGGGTGTTGTTGTTGGTGACTGCTTCGTAGATATTGGTTCCTCCATTGTCGTTGAATAAGGTATTTGGTTCATGGTTGTTGTTGATAAATATGTTGGCAATGACGTTGTTGGTGGTGATTGAAGTGGTGGAGTTGTTGCACGTCTTGTAGTTGCTGAGGGTTGAGTCGTTGCGTCCCGTAACGTCGGAAAAGGTATTGTGTACATGGTTGTTGTTGATACAGACGTTGTTGGCGATGTTGTTGTTGAGGATGATTTGGTAAAAAGAGTTGTTGTATGTCTTGTAGTTGCCAAGGGTTGAATTGCTGCCCCCGTTGTCGTGGTAGGTAACGAGATGGCTGACTTACAAGTATTGCAATGTATTACTGAAAATAAAATGAATATGTATTAAAAAGGAATACGTATTCGTTAAAGCGGGTTGGTATATTACTTGCTTTTCATCCTTTAAATAGATTGCAAGTGAACGTTTAGCTCCGTATTTTGACTTTAAGCTGTTCTTGATTGAGATTTTTTATTCATGTACAGATAACTGTTTAGTATAGCATACACAGTCATAAAAAACATTAAGATGATTTTTTCAAATGCTCTAATCAATGCCATTGCGTTGGACTGTCTGTTATATCTGGTCCAGCGTTAACTTACATTCTGCACATACATGTACATTATTCAACTTTTGGTATTAGGTGAGTGTTATAAACTTCAGAAACAGTTACATTAAATTTATGTCAGATCAAATTAGATAATGAGACAACAGCGATGATTAGATTACAACGTTTATTGTTGTCAGATAGTACACTGGTTGGAGAGATATCTGTAGGGGAGTATCGTGCATAGATACGTATAGTGAGGAGAAGAACGGACACACCGATCAACCTAGGGCTATTTTCCCTGAAATAAACTAATTTACGCTCTATAGGCATAAATTGTAGTATTGGCGATTTTAATGAATTGTTTCAGACAACGTGCTTCATTCTAGTATAAACAATACATTACTATGAGAATGTACTGGACTGGAGTTTTAAAGTCATGTTTGTTCCTCTTTTCTCTTAACAAAAGATCGAATATCCTTTGCTTACATGTTCGTATATTGTTTTGCAAAAAATGTTGTAGGGCATGTCCGTTTTGTCCCAATATGTCCGTTTTGCTCCAGTATGTTATCAGGTCGGGCTGGATGCTAGATCTAAGGATAAAATTAAAGTCTTTCCTTTTAAGGACGCCCGTAGATCTTTCAAAACTTTACCAAGTCGTAATTAGAAGCAGTTAATTAATTAATAGAAGAATTGCGGAGGCAGTTTGCCATTGAAATGACTTCTTA
>JAOXYC010216795.1:0-11115 GCA_028565715.1 Phoronis pallida
TTTACCTCTTTGTCCTTTTCACTGTACTCCGTAGCCAATCTATCCTTCAATCTTTGGGACTGAGCTCCAAGCATTCGCTGTTTGATCTTCTTTCGTTCCTCGATTGTAGTCCAAGTCCTTTCTGTCAACCATTTCTTTCTCACACGTTGTCTATACCCAAGAACTTCCTCTCCTGCTTCGGACAATATACGGTTGAAAGTCTCAATGCTTGGGTCTTCTTCCTGAAGGGCCTGGAACCGGTTCCTCAAAGATAAAGTATATTCATTTCTTGTATTGGTGTCATTCATTTTGTTAACGTCAAACCTTGATTTCCTTTTATCACCGATCCGCACCTTTCTTAGTTTGAGGCGTATCTTTGCTACAAGAAGGTGATGATCACTTCCTATATCAGCATTTCTTTTAACTCTAACATCGTTCAAGGATCGTTTCCACTTATTATTAATAAGTATGTGATCAATTTGAGTTTCTGTTCTGCCATCAGGGGATACCCATGTTCTCTTGTGAATGCTCTTATGATTAAACAGAGAGCCACCAATTGATAAGTTATTATGATCACAGAAATCACACAGTTTTCCTCCATTATCGTTCATTACACCTAAAGCGTGCTTTCCCATGATATGCTCTCGGTCCAAGTTCACTGATCCCACCTGGGCATTGAAATCACCCAATAACAGTAAACAGTCATGTGCTGAGACAGTTTCAATAGTAGATTGAAGACAATCATAAAAATTGTCCTTTTCCTCTTGGTCTGCCATTTCTGTGGGTGAGTAACACACAATGACACTTAACTTAGTAAACTTTGAGTTGAAACGAGCTAGTAGTATTCGCTCATTTATTGGAGTCCATTCAAGTAAGGTATTGACAATCCCTTTTTGAATCACAAGTGCAACTCCTTCACGATGTAAATTGTCTTTTCTCCCTGACCACATAATTACATCACCTGTCGCTAAACTCCTTTTACCAGAATCAGTCCATCGTGCCTCAGTGATTCCTAATAAACTTAAATTATAATTATCCATCTCCTTCAAAGTTTGTGCTAATTTTCCTGTTTGGTACAATGTTCTCACATTCCATGATCCTATCTTAAGTAAAGTTTTTGGGGTCAGGAGATTGGCTATCGGGGTGAAAACTTCCTGTTGGGTTTGGTCTCCATCCGTCATTGTGTCAGCATTCTGATCTGCTTCTCTCCTTCCACCGTTAGCAGTAGTTTCTCTTGTTTCGGTTTCTGTAGCAGTCTTTTTTTTAAAGAATCGGGTCGCTAACCCTATGTCCAACCCTCCTCCTTTACCCGGGCTTGGGACCGGCACAGCAACACTAATGAAGCACCACTGAGGCTGAGGAAAGTGCTCGTCAGGATATACCGCCTGACAGTCGGTCCCGCCACCTGTTAGCCAGCAAGCCAAGTTAGTAAGCACTAAACTACACTAACCCTACTTCGTTTCCGGTGGTTACCTGACTGCACCACGAGTGTACAGCTCGGAGGTAGATGTGCGGAATTTAGTGGATGTCAGGGAACTAGCCCTGATGCACCCACCGCTTTAACCACCCAACCTCATGTTACCAAAACATTATTGATGTTTTTGTGTTTTGCAGATGTTTGACCTAGAAACTGTAGTGCCTCTATCTTGTGTACGACTCGTTAAGTACGATGACTACCACGGCTCACTGGAACGATCGTACGAGGATGACGGAGATACAGACATGGGAACACTACTGGGTGGGGTCAAGTCTAATTATATGTTTGACCTACTTTTAGAGGTCAAACAACCAGAACAACAGTTCCAGGTGTACAAACCCGGAGGTAAATCGGAACATTGATTTCTATAAATTAACCAAAGTATGGTCAAAAGGGATAAATTTGAAAAGACAGAAAAATTCAGTATGCTGGACTGGGAATCGGACCCAGGTTTCCTGTTTGTTGGATAGAAGCTCTACCAACTGAGCTACTGAGGGCTTATAATTTCTGTGCAATTTTTTATGCATTATATTTAGAATTTCTAAATATATGAGACTCATTAAACTCAGTGATTCCACCAACTATAGGTGGTCCTGAGTGAATAGGTCACTTTAAATATCCCTCATAACTTTTAATGTGTGAACAGTTCAATCTGTTCATAGTAAAAGTCTAATTAATGAGACATCAGTACAAATCCTATTCATCACACAAGATTGCTAAGTATCAGTTTTATAAGATTTAAAGAAAAACAAATTTTTTGCACATGCATTGCTGAAAGCATATGAATTATTATTACCCAGCTATGGAATTTTCGCCCTTTACGGTAAAGCTGATAACGTAAATAAAGTTGTACCACTCAAGTAAAAAATGACAGACAACACTGTGTGGCTGCCAAACTTTTAAGTTTCCATAGCTTGGCAATAAATAGATTATGACCTGGGCAGTGATACCAGCCCTCGACCCTCAACCTTGGGCTGGTATCACTGCCTGCCCTCAGACTGATATCCACCATGATATGAAATTTGCCAGGTTATAATCTATCTGCTTATTACAGAAAGAATGATAATCATTTCTCTTTTTATAATTCAGGAGTGACAATCAAGGCATATTTAATAGATTTGGAGATTGATGAAATATTACCTCCTGTTAGTATCCGTGCCTATCCAAGTCAGACGAATACAGAGTTTAAATCTCTAATTGCTGAGGTGAGTGTTTTTTGGTGTATTTACCAGGTTTGTGTAGCCAGGCTGATTAGCTCCTGGGCAATCCGTTGTGTCTTTGAGCAAGACACTTTACTGGCATTGCTCCAGTCGACTCAACTGCGATGGACTAGCGTCTTGTCCAGGGGAAGTTGCCCAACTCCCATTTGCTCACGCTACAGAAACTGGGATAGCATCTGGCCCTATGCGCCATTAGGCACAAATAAAGATTTACTTTTTTACCAGGTTTGTAGTAGATAATGCATTGCAGTCACATGGGGAGGTTTTCTCTAAGCTTATGAGGCAATTGGTAAATACATTTAAAGTATTGCTAAGTGTTATTGAGAGACATGGGACATGACATCACATAAGGCATTTCCAGGTCCATCTATAGTAATGCATGACTTTATGGCTCATAAATGATAAACAATTAAAAAATTAAAACCACCAATTGTCTGCTTCTTTTGACCCTAAATGTGTCAGTAACTGCCTTTCCTGTTTGGTAAAAAAGCTAATAATTATAGATTAATAAACTAAAATATTTTTCATTAATTGGATTGAAATCAGTTTTGCATGATTTGAGACTGACCTTGAGTATATTACATTGTTATTTCACTTTTAATCTTGTCTTTCCAACTGTAATTGTATATTGGTTTGTTGCAGTCTCTTCAAGTTCCTCTTGACAATATGAAGGTGGTGTTAGAGCGTCACTATAGCGACCTGAGACATCTAACTGTGCCCAATAAAACTCTCAAACAAGAAGGATTTGATCGCAGCAATAAGGTTTGTGTAGTAAAATGTCTCAAATTCTGCAGGATATTATTAGGGCTATTCAAGCAAAAAAGGTAAACTGGGGGGAGGCAGTTTTAATTAAGCCGATGGGTGCTAATTAATTAATATGGGTAGGTGGGTATTTTCTGAAAAAAAATAAGTATAAGAAAAAATTAATTGACATATGGCTAGGTAAAATAAATCAATTAAAATACATGGGTGGTTGTCCTAAAACAATAGTGCCTTACCCCCCAGGATATATTTTTTGCTGGAATAGATAGCCCTTATAAAACTATTTCAATTGTATGTGCCAATTGCTCTAATAATTGTTGAAGATTTGTGTTTTTTGTTTGAATTTTCTGACATACTAAGGATCAAATATCATTTTGGGTATTTGATCATCATATGAGAAAAACTGTCATCTACCTACTAAAAGTTTCACTAGAAGTTTAACCAAATTATTACTTTGAAAATAAAGACCGAAATGCAAAGTTTTGAAATCTCAAATCCACTTTGTTGTTTGCAATTTCAGCGAATTTGTGACCTATTCTTGTCAGAATAAATATGTGAACAAAACTTCGCTCATGTGGGTATTTTTGTGTTTAAGTACCATTTAAAAAGTGTTTGAAAATTAAAAATGAGATGTTTCGACCAAAATATTAACACTTGTTTTCCAGATTTTTGTTGAGTGCTCAGGTACAGATGAAGAGGTACCATTTCAAAAAACTAGATTTAGCAAACTGATAGACCGTCACCAAAACACGATAAGATTGCATCTTAAACTACCGGCCAAATATGAATTAACTCTCAATCGGATAACAAATGAGAGATTAGCACGATTAGAGGCAAAACGGAGGGAACAAAAACTTGAATATGAAGAACCTATGGATACAAGTTGTAAAGCAACTCCCCTGGAAAATAGTGCAAATGAAAATTCAACAGATGGCGTAAGTGCTGCCATAGGTAATTTGAATTTAACCTCAGAGAACACAAAGTCACCAAGTAGTCCAAGCAATGTAGAATCTAGCTCAGACTTAGTCAATAATACAAACAGTAAATCAGACGGTATAGAACTAGAGAATTTAGTGTCCGACACGGCAGCGGGGGATTTGAAAGCCGATAAAGAAACTGGAGAAAATGTTGCGTTTGACGAGATGGATTCGTCGCGCTGTGCAAACGATGTTGGTGCGGGTGGTGACAATAATGGTGCAACTGCAGCGTATGATGGTGTTGATGTGGGTCAAGAGGCCAGCGAGGACTGGGACTTGGAGAATTCAGCATCCGGAGAGACACCTATTGTGGAAGAAGAGAAGCAATATTTTAAATCAATGCCTGTTATTGAAGCTTCTACTGGGGAAAGAGGTGAGTTTAGAGTTTGTTCAAGTTAAAATTTTTGATAATCTTCAGTTCTGAGGAATGGAAAGTAAAATACTTGGAACTGGAATTATAACATCCGGGCTTACACTTTGTTATTTCATTCGTTGTCAGTTTTAGGCTTGTGGTAAGAACTTGCATCTTTTCTAAAAACTCAATTTTGGCTTGAATGTTCTGAATGGACTCTTGTTTATTACGTTTGCATCATGAATAAGTGTTTGAACTGTCTGATTGCCTGGTTGGACTTGACGAATGACCTCGTTTGAGGAAAATAAAAACAATAATTGTGTCATTTTTTCCCTGTAGGATATCCTGATGACTTATAAAATTATTATAAAAAACTTTAAACTATTTTTAGATGGCATTTAACCATGCCAAGAGGCACAGCGCACTATTTACGGTATTTTCTTGCCATTTTGGGACACCCGCCATTTTGGGACAACAAAAATGATTTGCATATTAATTTTTTCAGTACTCACAGAATTTGGACAAGGTCCAAAAATCTATATTTTTGTGTTTGCCAAATTGGGACATGCTCAAATTTTCATTACACTCACCTGTTCTGTATTTATAGTTTTAAACTAGAAATTGGGACACCCAAGTAAAATTGGAATTTTTTGATGTTCACCAATTTGGACGCCCCAAAAATGTATACCCGCGAATTTCTGAAAATAATTTATTTCAAAGTGTCCCAAAATGAAAATACCGTAAAAAAAATTGTCCACAATTTCAAATTATTTATGGAATGGTTGTTTTATTGCAGATGTGATGATCTATGTGGACAAGCGAATCACTCTGGGTGAACTGAAGAAGAGATTAGAAACAGTTGTGGGCACAACGACGGACAGCTTCAAGGTGTATAGAGTCTACTCCAATGGTCAAGAGTTTGAAAGCACTCGTCTATCTGAGACCTTGACGTCTTATAGTGATGATAGTAAGGTAGGATTAATATAGCATCTTATGCAAGTTCAGTGAGTTGATTGGAGATTTCTCATTAAATGAGCTGAAATTCTATAACAACATACGAGGTCACAGTCTGGAAACATTGTGTTTTGGTCTAAGAAGGTGTATTCTTTGAAATGCTTTTTTTGCTTAGGAGGCGTTTTATCCCAACACTCAATATTAAAAAGAGTCAATTCAATTAATTTTTTTTTTTCAGATTCACATCAAACTTGGCAGAGCACTGAAAAAGGGCGAATATAGAGTCAAAGTCTACCAACTACAGATTAATGAGAAAGAGGTTGGTTTTGGCATGTAGTTTTGCATCTAGTGTTTCTCACAGCCTGGCTCAGCCGCCAGTCTGTTCTAACAGCGCGATAAGCGAGTCTCGTTGATGATGTCACTCCGCTTAAACTCAATAGTAACTCGATCCCTACTTTCGGTAAGACCCCCCGCGATTGATACAGTCCCTCGACCTGAGTCGAAGGGACTGGAGTTCAGTCTATTTTGCATCCCACACATAGTTGATTTATATTTTTTCACATTTTGACATTTGTCTTCACATTTTGATGTATATTCTCATGTTTTAACTAGTTGTATCTTCACATTTTAGGCCTATATTTTCCCATTTTGACCTGTATTCCCACATTGAAGTATTGATTGGTGTGTATTTGTAGACAAGTAAGCTGCTTTTTGACACCATTTTTGCCAAGGGAATGACTGTACTGGAGTCTAAGGTAGAAATCAGGAAACAGATGAAAGCCATGTGTGATCTAGATGTACCTGTTAACAGGTGAGTAAACGAGTTCCTTACTTTGATATAGTAATGCTGATTACTATAATCAAAATAGTTATTGTATGTGTGAAGGGAGTGATTCGTCACACCAATGTTTTTCCGTACCCAAGATTTGACACATGCTCAAAACATCATCCTACTAACAAGGAACATCACTTCTGAGGTAGCCCCCTGATCGAGCCATTTCTACTCATTTGAGCTATTTTCACTGTTGAAAAATGACTGCTACAACTTGAATATCAGTAGAAAGGGGAATGTATTAATATGGTTAAACAAATTGAAGAAAGGCAGCAATGACACTTAATTGTTTAATTTTAAAAGTTGATAATTTTTCAATGCCTCGTTGCAACAATAACTTGTTACAGACTTCGCCTACGTAAGAAAACATGGCGTAACCCGGGTACGATATTTGTGAATGACCAGCGCTACGAAGATGATATTCCTCTATATGCAAACTGGGAAGTATTTGTGGAAGTTCTAGAAGGTATGTCTTATGCTTACTGATAATCAGTTTTGACGAAAAGTCTAGCTTTTAACAATTTCCCTCTTCCATATGTGCATTTAATGAAAAATGTCTCTTTAAAGTAAACATTTTTGATTTTAATTAAGGAAAAGGGCAGTACTTCTTTGCTTTGATTTACAGACATCTTGCCCATAATTGATTTAAGAGGGTATGAAAGAAAGTCAGGAAAAAAATTTCATTGCATAAGTTCAGTCTGATAGATGTCACATGACTTCCATACCCTTTTTTCTGTACATCGATTGCTGATGCTCATGTAGCCTGATGCATGGTTCATGTTTACATGCTCAATTGAACCAATCCCTCGCATATGAGCCACCACCTCTACCTAGAACTACTTATGTTAGATATTACAGTATACCTTATACTGGTTTATATTGTCTATTAAATATTGTAAATCATTCATTGTGTTCAACTTGTATTTAAATCATTTAAAATTAGCTCAATGTTACGCGTTAAAGATAACATTCCATTTGGTCTTAGATCTTGTGTAGTTTATAAGTATAAAATGTAATCGCTGTACAGCGACATACGTCGGTGAAACGACGAGACACATAGCTACTAGGATCAAGGAACATTTGATGAGTGATCGCAATTCCTATCTCAATAGACACATGCAGAGCAATGAAGCGTGTAGAATGGCTTCCAATGAAAGCTGCTTTTCTATTATTGATAGTGACATCAGTTTTGATAGGCTTAAGCTGAGGGAGGCAATTCAAATTTCTAAGCTTAATCCATCATTGAATGGGCAGGTTGTGCATGAGTCTTCGACTTTATTGTATTAGCTCGTTGTTCATATGCCGTTCCAGATTTTTGTTTGACTCTTGATTGCATGTTATGATTATGTGTTTGTACGCAGCCTTAAGGCTTGTCATTCTACAAATAAAGCTTGAAAATGGTGGAAGCTCCATCGAAACATGTTGCGACTTAAAAACTTGGTTGTTTTTATTAGAATTCTCAAGAAATGTGTTTTAATTATTTACAGCTGATGAAGTTTTAACATCTATATCACAAGTTGCTGTATTTGTCCGTCGCTGGAGGCCCTCAAAGTATGAAGTGGATCCATTTCAAGAGGTCGTTCTTATTCAAGCTACCACCAAAGAACTCAAATGCAAGGTAAGAATGTGTATGTTGTATAACTAAAAAAATTGAAACTCATAGAGACGCTTTCATATCTTAACAAATATCTATGTCAGTTTTGCACTCTCTAGTGTTATAGAAATATTGTCAAAAAAAAAAACTGCAAAAATTGGAACAATTCACCCTTCACTCCTTCTATGAGAAATTAAGATTCTTGATCTTGTGTTTAATTTCGGTCTTAACCCAAAAAGGCTCAGTTATACAAGCATAATCTTATCAAAGAGGAAAATTAGCTTGTTTAAGAAAATTATCGTTATTTGTTTACTTTGAAATAAATAATTTTAAAAAACGAAAAGAAGGATCCTGTACATGTTCATGAATTTTAAAAATTCTGAATGATGTTCTTTTTTTCAGTTAGCAGAAATTTCCGGTATTGATGAAGAAAATGTTGAATTTGCCAAAGGTCGTGGCACGTTCCCAAGTGATATCTCAATGATGGAAATTCAAGATGACCTGGAGTGGAACCCTCAGGTGACATCTCTTAATGCCTGGCCGCTCTATATCAGCGACGATGGACATGTGTTATACTACAGGTAAATTCTAATTCAGTATAAATAAAATTGGCAATTAAAAATGATAAAATTGACTCTGGCACTGAAGTAAGACGATGGTGAAATCCAATTTTGGGTGAAAAAATTATAGTACTTGTGTCTTGTTCTTTGATTTTTTGAAATCACTCAATAAAAATTTGTATTGACTCCAATGTCATGTTAGATCTTACATGATCAGTTCATGTCAGATACTAGGGCTTTGTACGTAACGTATTCCTTATTTGTTAGTTTTCAGTAAAATCGCTAGTAATTAGTTTCCATTTGTCCATGACTTAACCAGATTCTCAACACAAAATTTGTTCATAACCTCTCAAATTGCATCAGTTATGAACAAAATTACGAACTCATTAGAATCATTAGGGGATGCAGGTGGCTCAGTGGTAGAGAGTGTGCCTCTAAACCCAGAGGTCCATGGATTGAGCCCCAGCAGGGGCCCCATTTGTGTTTTTGGGCAAAACACTGCACCTAGGTGAAGAAATGGGTACCAGGTTAGGATAGTTGAAGGAATCTGAAAAAGAAGCTGGTAGAGCTAAAAAATGCGGCTCCCCTTTGTATACTCCCCAGGTAGTTGAGAATGCTATATGAGTGAACGGAGAGATAATAATCATTATAAAGCGCTTTGAATAAAAAGCGCTAATATAAACACCAACATTATTATTATTATTGATCATTATTATGATAACTCGAGGAAATTAAGTGTAGAATTATCTCCATAATTGTAAGATGTTACATATACATGTTCCAGGGACAAGACCGAGGTATTGAAAGAGCTGAGTGAAGATGAAAAGAAAGAACTGCAACAGAAAGAAAACTCTAGGTATGAATTTTGACCCTTTCTATATTGTACACATTTATGGTTGACATTATAGAGATTGGAATCTATGTGAAAGCACATCAGTGGTCTGTTCCACGAACATTTGGATTTGGTTTCACTGTCACAAATAAGTTTTTATCAAATAATCCTCATGTTCATTTTATGATTTTATGACTATTTTCTTATTTTGCAGAATACTAGAAATGTGGGTTATAAAATTAATAAAAACATTCTAAATTTTTGATGACAAAAACATGTTTAGTAAAATTTGGAATGGTGAAGATTAGACGGACCAATATTAGAGATTATTAATCACTTTGGATACTTGAATGATTATTAGTAATTATGAATCTCTTCCAGCAACCATCCTGGTCACATCACGTGACCCTATTCCCTCAACTGAGGGAAAAAACATTTTCCTAAGTTCAGGGAGAAGGGTCCTGTGATGTGACCAGGATGAAACAGACCCTTGGTAGAGTTTGCATACCATGTGCTACATTGTTTCACAATTTTCACATTTCACAAATGTAGCTCTTCTGGCGTCCACATAAGTTTGGAAGCCATGTAAAGTGGTAGCGATGACTCTCTCCGATTTCGTTGTTTATAATCAAGCAATCCCATCCCTTGTCAGAGCTGTGTGATGCTGTAATTCCTGGAATAAAGGCAGATTATTATGACATATAATAACATTCAGTTCTTCTGTAGTATCTTTCATCACTACTTAGCAATGTTAAATATCTTTTAAAAAATTATCATTTCCCTTGGTCAAACATTATTACTGCCTTCAGTTGTTATATACCATCCCAAGTTGAGATGTAAGCCTTTAAAAACAAAGCGCATGCTTTACATTAACTTAACATTACTACCCAGTTCACTCTAGTGCCATCTCAGATCCCAGGGAAGCATACAACAGGCTGCTGTCTTGAAGAACAACCATTGCAAGACATCACAAATACCGGTATCCTAGCCCAGTTGGACATTTTTTTGCCTACCCAAATACAACTGAGTTAGGGCACTTCGTCTTCATTGATCAACAAATTAAGTTATCATTTTACTAGAGTAAATTAAATGTTTTAAAAAGTGTAAGCTTACTTGGATGAAAGTTGAATTTAATAGCATCATCGGTTCCACTCCATACAAAGGTGTTTGTGTCATTTCGTTTACCTCCTACCCAGATTGATTTGATTTCTTTTGCCTTCTCCTTCATCAACATTTTGAGTGCCTCCAACTCGCCAACTGTTTCAATCACCGCTAGATGAGCGCCGTATGATGCACATGTCTTTTCTGCAACCGGTACAGATGCCACAGTTGTACTGAGTTTATAACAACCATAATCATTTCCGACGAAATCATGGGCCCGACAGAGTGTTGACAATCTTACTTTTAACGTACCAAGGATTTGTTCAGTGTTTTTCATCTGCGAAGAAAGTCCGTTGATTTCCGTGTTTATTATTTGCTTGACAGCTACAAGCTGTGTACCAAGTATGTTGATTTTGCTCTGAACTTGAAGATTTGAGAGAACCGTTTGTGAAGCAACACCACTGATTTTACTGTC
>JAOXYC010216906.1:0-11114 GCA_028565715.1 Phoronis pallida
TTGACATAATTTACTGGATAGAAGAAGTTGAATTGGTCCAGAATATTCCATAAACAGTAACTTTTGTGCCATTGAACTAGAGTTGAATGATTTTTGAATTTGCTGCAAATGCATTAGTTTCAAAGACATATTCTCAATCTATTGAATGTTTTTTTTCATATAGTGATCATAAACTAGTCTTTGGAGTTTTGACTCACTGAATTCATAAATTGTTAGGTTTTTGAATGTCCATTGGATTGTTGTAAATAATGTTTCATAACTATTGCAGGCTCATCGTAACTTATCACAACTGCCCAACTTTGCCTTCTCAATACCACTGGCAATGTACCACTTAGCAATAGAACAAGAAGAACCTACAGAAAAAGCTGATACCATGGTAACATCATGTAGTTTGAGTTTTGTAGTTTTTTTTAACTAAATCCTCAGACCCACCTTGTATGGGTTAATCCATGGAGTCATTCCATTTTTACCACACAACTACCCCTCCTTGCATTGTCAGCACACTAGTACAACCACGCTTACTTAAACTTTTCAAGCTGTAATAGAATAAAGTTGAAGAAAAAAGTGAAGACGCAAATGTTCATGGTATAACGTTACTGATTTATTCATAAATCCATCATCAGATGAGTAGATACAGTATACAAAGCAGGAAAACAATTTTGTACACTGTATCTACTCATTCGATGATGGATTTATGAATAAATCCGAGACGTTATACCATGAACATTTGCGGCTTCACTTTTTTCTTCTAATATAATC
Source organism: Phoronis pallida (assembly GCA_028565715.1). Taxonomy (NCBI): domain Eukaryota; kingdom Metazoa; phylum Phoronida; family Phoronidae; genus Phoronis; species Phoronis pallida. Next base: position 760 of record JAOXYC010216906.1, read on the forward strand.
AAGCTGTAATAGACTGTCTAATTATCAAGAATTTGCAAAAAAAAAAATTATACTACGATGGTCTCCTATGGCTCCCTTATTTCTGTGAGTGACTCTTTTTTGGATCCCTGAATTAATGCCAGCATGTGTGCGTGTGGGGGTGGATGTGAGTTGCCCATATATATTGAACACATAAAAACTGTATATACAGGGAGAAGTCAAGGCTGCCTATCCTTGGCCTCCCTATAATAAGTTGCTAGGCAAATTAATGTTTGAAAAAAAAAGAATTTGCAAAAAACAAGCACAATGATAAGGCTCACACTGAAGCTGCTCACTGCCATGTTTCTAATGTGGCGTCAACAATTAGATATGTGTAGCAACTACCTAACCAGGGAACTTCAATGAATAAGTGTCACCAGGAGATTTAATAAGTGTTACCGTATAACTCTGCAAATGAGCGCATGCGCCTATACGTGAATACGCGCCTATACGCGCAACCTATAGGCCCATGCGCCTATTTTGTGAGAAATTTGATAGGTACGTCTATAGTAACGAGTGTTGAAATTAATCAAAAGTGCGTCTACATCCGGAGCGCCCGGTTAACATGGGCCTAGTCGCGGAACCTTTAGGCCCATGCGCCTATTTTGCGCAAATTTGAATTAACAAATTTTGAGAGCAAAATGCATTATTTCGCATATAGGCTCATGCGCTCAATTGCGGGGTTATACGGTAGATAGAATATTCACTTTGATGATATATGTTGAGTTGTTTGCACATTTCTTCCCGGCTACAATGCCGCATACTTCTTTGTTTAGCACTTGATTTAACTCACCCAATAAGTGAATTTTATATCTCATAAAATTTGAGGAGATTGGTGAAAACAGGCAGGACTTTCTCGTTGACACAGATTTGGTTAAAAATACGACGATTCGTTGAATTTTTAACCAATTCTGTATCAACGAGAAAGTTCTGTCTGTTTTCACCAACTTCAAGTTCAATAAATCGTCATATTTTTAACCAATTTGAGGAGAATGAACAATAAATTTCACTGTATAATTAGTTAATAAAAATAAATGTATTATTTGATTGTAGCTTCAGAATTCACTGTTAATGTTCCCCGGTCTACTGATGCCCCTCCTGGATAAATGCAGTGTTAACCCAGATCCACAGGTTGCCAGTCATTCATTCTTCGGCACCATGACACAGTTAAAGTAAGTTGTCATGTTGAGCTAAGGTTTGAAATGGTGGGTATTGTCACAGTAAAATCTGGCAAAAGCTGCATTCAGTATAAAAAAAACTTTAAATTGAAAAGCCAGAAAAATTTTAAACTGAACAGGAAATCGAATCTAGGTTTCCAGCCTGTCTTAAGTGGCACTGTGCACCTTTTCACATGAGGATTTGTTTTTGCTTAAAGCAAATAGACCAAGTTAACACAAATTGATATATGTTAATTACTGGCCGAAAAAAACTTTTAGATAGATATGAAATACCAGATATCCTGAGTGGAATCTCTACTTCAAGTCTTTAGCACAGTCATATACTGTGACTATGCTTACCATTTCAACTGTTTTTAAACTTTAAAAAGTTGGTAACATCCATCAGAGTGTGAATGGTGAATGAATGACCTTGACCTGACTAATGACCCTAGACTCAACTCAGCCAGTCGTTGAAAACGACCGACTGAATCAATCGCGCGCTAGTCCAGTATCGCTAAGTATATGCGGATGACGTCACTCCGCTTAAACTACTATCGGTAACCCGATCCCTACTTTCGGTAGACCCCCGCGATTGTTACAGTCCCTCGACCTGAGTCGAAGGGGCTGTAGTAGAGTCTATAATGACCCATGTGAGGTGTTTTTTTAAAAGACAAGTAAGCTTACACTAGCTAATCTTGTTCTTTGTTTTAAATTTTTGTGTATGCACTCAAAAAAGTGTTCACATTCTTACACAAGTTTTAACTGGATCAAGTTTTATTAACACGCTGTAAGCGTAGGTGGTAGGTGAGTTGTATAATATCCCCATTTGACCCACTGTGTCCTAGCATGTGAGTTTGTTCCAAGTATTGAAAAGCACAATATATAAAACTGCAACTAACAAGATTGCTAGGTACAAGTGGAATATTGTGGTCCCTCGTTTATTGGCGTTATTCAACATTACTCGACTTGTATTGATTACTACGACGACAAGCACCCAGTTTCATTTACGGTTACAATTTATTGTACAAATGGACACGGTCAATTTTCTTTCGAATAGAAAATAATAAATCAAAACAACAGGATTAATTAAGAAATTTATTATTCTGAAGCTTAATATTCTTTAAAAAGTAGATAAAAGCAGTCTTTGATTATGATGCAACAAGTCACTAACGCATTGTCCTCTTAAAACATTATACATTTCAGATCACAATGAAAATTGATCCAAGAGACCTAGAAAAGACACAATCAAATCATACAAAATACAAGAACTAAAACATGAAAAAACTACGACATTTAATGTGACAGTACCAAATTGAGGGAGTAAGAAATATGATTTAAACAAGAATGTCTTTTTGGTATGACTAAATTCAGTTATTTCTGTCATAAATTGATTTAAAAACAAAACAAAAATTAACTTTATCCAATATGATATGCAAAACTTATTGATTATTTGATAGTAATTTAAGAGCATTTTACAGATGCGCAAGCCAATTCAAACATAAATTATATAATGGCAGAAAATTACTTTATCCAATATTAGTCTAGTCCCAAACCCGCAATTTTGTCTTCGAGAGTATTGATGGACGACAAAATAGGGTTTAGTCCTGTTGGCGAGCTTGAGCCTGCTGATTGGCTTGTTGAAAAATGCATAAATTTCGAAATTTTCTACAATCATGCTTAGTCGTGGTTTTTGTTTGAAATGGTACAATAGGAACACATATCTCTTTTGATTTTGGTGAAATCACGATTTCTAATGACTGACACAAAATGCAGCATTGCCTAACAAGGTTCCCTACGGTTACATTCTTTGAGAACCGGTGACGTCACAAATAGTTCAGGACCAAGCCCACTAAACGCAGCCGACAACCCCCCACTTTTGGGCTTGGGAACGAGGCCATATCCAATATGAGATGCAAAGCCAAGTCATAACTTATTGATTATTTGACAGTAATTTAAAAGCATTTTACACATGAGCAAACCATTTCAAGCATAAATTATGTAATGACAGAAAATAAGAAACAAAATACTTTATCCAATATGAGATGCAAAACCAAGTCTTTTTTTGATTATTTGATAGTAATTTAAAAACATTTTACATAAATTATATACTGGCAGAAAATTAGAAACAAATTAACTTTTTCCACTGAGATGCAAAAGGAAGTGGAAACTATTTTGAGAAAATGATTGTTGCTGATGTCTTCAAAGATTAGTAGCAAGTATGCTTATGAAGAGGAGTCCAACATATATCACCTGTGTTGCTGGGGCACCTGTAAATATAATGAAAATTATGAATTCTTAATAAATATAACTACATTATATTATTCATTGCCTCAACAATAAGTTTTTTTGACACATATCAAAGTCATCATTTTTGCACCAATCATTTTTGAAATTTTGTGTCGCACATATCAGATGAATCCCTCATTTTATTAGTTTCATATTTTTAATTAATCACTTGCTGTGTTGTGGCGACATGTTATTATAATCTGGTAAACATGAAATTGTGCAAGCTACCATGTATTCCCTTAATTGTCGACGAGCAGAATTTTGTTTCTACTTTATAATGTTTGTTAACCTACCATTTTGGCATTCACCACCTACACATATTGCATTGGCATTAATACCATGACAGTTGTCATCCCCATGGCACTTGGAACCAAGTACTCCTGAAAGATATAGATACGTGATGAATTTAACGTTTGTGTAGTTTGGCAGCAGTCCTACGTTTAAACAAGTGTTATTGAAAACACAACTGATCTTACTTTTTCGAATTTCAGGCAGTTTTTCTCGAGTTGTCTGAATAAGCCATTTTGCTCAGCTGGCATATTTTACTGTTATGGATGGCAACGTTTGGATTGCTATTTGGACAATTGCCAGCTGTGCAAAAACGCTTATTCAGACAACTCGAGAAAAACCGCCTGAAAAAAGTAAGATCAGTTGTGTTTTCAATAACACTTGTTTGTTAAAAACATGATGAATTATCATTTCATTTCAAAAAAAATGTGCTAGCTAGCAAGATGATCATAATTATTTAAAAGTCTTGTGTATTTTGCAATGATAGTATTTGTCCTCGGCCACATTAAAGATACATAAGCCTTATTCATGACCAAAAAGTCATGAAAATAAATTGCAGTGAAACTTGCATATTTAGTACTGCATGCACCATACTTGGAGTATCCCATGGCTACGCAAATTATTTTGAATGCGTTCCTCAATGATTATTCTAGCCTAAAATAACTAGGGTTGGGTCAACCAGAGTTATTTTAGGCTAGAAAAGTCACTGAGGAACACATCAAATTAATTTGTGAAGCCAGAAATTATGGGATAATCCATGCAGTTCTAAATATTATGCAAATTTTACTGCAAATTATTTTTATAGTTTGTTTGGTCATGAATACGGCCTATACACCTTTAATGAAATAAATAAAATGCTGAACGTTTTCACTGAAAACCTGTGAACTGTTAGTGCTCTGTAAGTAGTGTAAATACAAGATGGATTTTTCAGTGAAAATGCTGTGCATTTTATTAATTGCAATATGGACATTGCTGAGCTCATAATGATGATAAAACAACCAACAAATGGATCCTTAGGAAAAATTCAAAAGTCACAACATCACATTATATAATAATTGTATTACTTACTTGGTGTACAGGTATTGCCTCCCTTGACATGTGTATGGTAGCAGGTACATGTATTGGGGATCGATGTGTTTGTGTTGCATATATCTCTACCACAAAACATACCAGCCTTCCCATCACACAAGATACTAGAACCGGGGTTGCAGGTTTCCCCAAACTTCAGTCCTGTAAAAAGTAATAATTAGTTTTCTTATTAGAACTCTAATAAAAAAAAAACTAAGTATTTTAGTCAAAACATGTTTCTATGGAGCTACCACCATTGTCAAGCTAAAGGCTGCGTATAAACACATTCAATTGTAACATGCAATCTAGAGTCAAACAGTTTTCTCATTGTTTTATCTTGATCAGTCTCCAGAGAGACCATATCCTGACATAATCTCAAAAGGTGTTTTTGCATTAAATCTCTACTTCAAACCACCTAGTGACAGAATTTAAATTTGTGGTGTCCGAGAAATTACTGTATGTTTTTGAATATATGTGTGGGGGCTAACCTACCTGGTCCACATCTGCTTTTAGTTATATCTTGAACATGTGATTGATTTTTACAAGCACACTCATTATCACGGCACACAACATTCTCTATATTTCCACAATCCCCATCTACAATACAGGTGTCTCCCAGGAGAACTGAAATAGAAAGGTTATTAACCGAAACTAGGTCATCAAATTATGACAATTTTTTATCACAATTAAAAAATGTGTTTACGTTGGTTTTACGTCTCAATGTTTCAATCGAAGAATTCATGAGCTTAAAACAAGTGAACTAATTAAGTCATGCTGGAAAAAGAATTGCCCATTTTCAATGGAATGTGATAAAACCATAATGATTGTACTCACTTAGGCTGCAACTTGGTACTTTCTTTCCTTGATACACACTGCTGAATGCATTTGACAACACAGTCTGTGTTCCTACTGGGCACTGGCAAGATTTGGGCCCTCCTGGTGACAAGGATCTTGAATCGCTTGATGATAAGCCACTTTTACACGTGCCTGAGTCACCAGAAGGTTGCTCACTGGGATATAGGTCTAGTGAGCTCTCACAAATTTCACCACCAAATCGGCTGTAGTGTCCAGGATCGCACTGACACTTTCCATCCACACACACCGAGTTATCAGGACCGCAGACTCCATCGTCTTCATTAGTAGAGCACGATCCTCCAATTTTATTCTCTGTGGCAAGATTAGAAAAGTTTATACCTCATGAAATTATGTTGAAAAAAAAACATTTAATTAATTTCAAAGTAGAAAATTGCATTTTCCATTTGAAAATTCATGGACTATTCTGTTACCACTTTATCGATAATCTCTATAAATAAGTCCATCCGGATGTTGAAGTTAATTGAAAACAAAGGGTTCTTAAGAATACATCTTAATAGTGAAATTTTTCAGTTAATGTTTTTTGTTTAAAATCAAGATTCTTTTTATGTTGATACATTGGTTTGTTAACTTTCATCCCTGGATATTTAGAACTCTGCAAATCACTTTTCACAAATGCAAAACACAGATCATCAACTCCGTGACAAGCTTCCACCTAAGAATTCACATGCTATTCCCCTAGTAATCAAAACTCTACACTTCTCAATTTGAGATACCGTACTCTCTCTAATAAGCGCCCCTGCCCCTATAAGCACCCCCTAGCTGTTTTCAAATTTTGCTGGAATAAGCGCCCCCCTTGCGACTGAAATTATCACCAACTTATCTTGTTTTCCTCACCGAAACCTTACATCAAACATTTTTTTTTGTAACAAACAAGTATTTTGAATAAAATTAAGCATGTTTCTTTGTGTTTTTTTCATTTCCATTAGTCAAATCCCTTTCTGAAAATGAAAACTTCCATTGTTCGCTTAAATGCGTGAATTCTGAAAATTTCTTCCAAATAAGCGCCCATTTCTGAATTTTCCAAGCGCCCTGGGCGCTTATTAGGGAGAATACGGTAAACCTGTTACGTTTAATATAGTTCTCATAAGTTAGTGTTTTTTCACATCAATAACAAATTGAAGTAACTTACGTGGAACACATTGGAAGAGTTCCTCAGATCCAAGATAACGGGAGATTTTTCCTCGTGGACACGCGCACATCCCCCAGTCACAGCGACTTTTAACACATTCTAGATCTCCCAGTGATTCACAATCACTCTTAGTTTTACAGAACTTTAATGCACATCCTGAAATTATGACAAGAACATTGTTTAGAGTTGTGAGTTATGATGTTTTTTGAAATAATTATAATACTCAGTGCTTATACTCTAGAAATCTGGTCATCGGTGTTGAAAGGTGTCTTTTTTCTTACCCATTAAAGAGTTAAAAGTTGTGACATCTTCATTATTATCACATCCGTAATGATATATACTCCAAATTTATCTGTAATGAGAAACTTCCCAGTCTCATTAAGATTTCTGTTCAATTTTACAATCTTTCTCTTTCACTTTTAAGCCCCAAACAAAATGTACATTTTCGGAACATAGAACCTTTTTTATTTTTCAAAAAGATTCTATGTTCCGAAAGCTCTATATTGCGCAGGTCTATGCGACAACTGTCAGAACATAGAGCTGTCGGAATATAGAGCTGTCGCAAGAACCTTTTTGAAAAAAAAAAGGTTCTGTGTTCTGAAATGTACATCTTTCTCTTTCACTTTTAAGCCCCATCTTTAATTTAGTATATGGAAAGCGGTCAGTGAGACAAACTCTGATCTTGTTTGATCTATTTCAATTCAAATATTAATATTTGCAAAATAATAATTTAAGTGAAGAAATTATACACGAGAGTGAGCGATATTTAGCCATTTTTCCATAATTATTAACTAAATAAATTTATTTTAGCTAGAATTCATAATTTCTGAATTTGGTTAATAATGGAAATAACAAACTGATGATGTGCAGTAATTTTTTCCCGGGCTTTCGGAACATAGAGCTATCGGAATATAGAGCTATCGTAACATAGAGCCGTCGGAACATAGAGCTGTCAGAACATAGAGCTGTCCCCGAATGAAATGACATACCTGAGTGAAATAGGAGACTACATACAATAACTATCTGTAGAGGTGTGGCCTGGAAATAAAACATGCAATCTTGATTAAGATACGGTCTCCTCATTGGTGACGATCTGGGTTCAAAATTCAAATCAACTTGAAATTGTGTGTACGAGTCCTTTTATGAGTATAGTTAACCTGCATCTTAGTAAAAAAAATTCAAAAAAAATCAGTAAATGGGTAAATTTGAGCTTTTTATCCTAAAAAGCGTAAATTTCGAAAACCTTGTTGTCCGACAAGGTTTTTTTGGATACAAAGATCTCAAATTTACCCTTTACCGATTTTTTTGACTATGATGCAGGTTAACTATATTCATCAAAGGACTCATACACAAAATTTCTAGTTGATTTGAATTTTGACCCCAGATTCTCACCAACGAGGAGACAGTATCTTTAAACTTGCGTCACACTGGTAATGTCCATTAACGTACTGGATAAATTGTGTCCCAGAAAATCAGAATTAAAGGCTTTAGTTCAGGGTAATTTGTTAATTACAAAAAAATGAGGCACAATTTATAATACAAAATACCAAGAATTTAGATGACCAACTCTTCAGGCATATTGTTCCAACTAATGTTATCAATGCATTTCCCCGCCGTGTTTAAACCTTAATTATATGAGGCAGTTTTGATAACATAATAATGCTCACTTATGTCTCATCTACTGAAGTGGTTTAATTTCAATTATTGAATCTAAAAGTTCAGGATTTTTTATGTCCACTTGATATTCAGAAACAAATGTTTTTTTTTATACTTTTAACACTTTGGTGCTGGTCAATTCCATAGATAACTCAAGTCAGCCCTACTACTGAATTGAACCGAACGAAACCGAAGATTTGATCCGAAAACTGAGATAACCGAACCGATTCAAACCAAAGAAGCCGATTCGTTTCACCCCAACTTTTGACCATGCATGTGCCTGTAATTTGCACTCAAAAAACACCTCACCCGCAATGTCGGGAACAACTGTGACTATATTTTTTAATGAATTTGAAAAGACAGAAAAAATCCGAACTGAACTGGGAATATAAATATTTTTTTAGAGTGTCCCTTGGGATCAAATCCAAGAAACACTCATTGAATGAAAAATCCTATTAGAAAACATTTTATTCCTGCGTGGTGCTGTTACAAATACAACTATGTGAAAATCATATAACTTACTACAATGTGTGGGTAGAACATCTTTAGTTTTTTATTCCTTGTGATGACATCCAGTCAATTCGTCCAACTTGAACTTCAAAGTTTGAGTAAGTACTACTTCACTTCTGGCTCAGCTGGCAGTTGTTATGAACAAATCCCGTGTGTTAGCCTTTATAGTAGGGTATCAATGTGTGTTATATGATCTCATGGATGCCGCTTCCTCATAACATTTTCAATCAGCAGGGTCATCATATGCGTCCACATATTTATATGTGATCGCATATTGTTGTCATCCTGGTCCTTCGTCCGTCATCAGTCGTGCACAATTGGTTCTGTTGATTATTTTCAAAACCGCTTGACAGATTTGGACGGAATTTGGTACACCTGTTCTGGGCAATGATAATAATAATAATGATAATGAGCGAATTTATATAGTGCTTTATCTATGAGCATATTCTAAAGCGCTTCACACATTAGTATCCCAGGCTGCGGAACTGTTCATTTGTGTGCCATTTTAACTCCCGAAGGAGTATTCTGGCTATGATGGGCTGGATTGGAAAGATTTTCGGGTCTTGACCTCCCACAAAGGCTCCCCCTGTTGGCAAAAAAGTACAAGATCAAGCTGTTATTGGTTTCCATCGATTTTCTCTGAAAATGGTCAAGCGATTTTGACAAAACTTGGTACACATGCTCCGGATGATAATTGGCCGCAGTGGTCAACCTTTAAAGCTCCGCCTGTTGGCCAAATTTGTTCATAAAAAATTGTAATGTTTCCGTTGATTTTCTCTGAAACCGCTCAAGCGATTTTAACGAAACTTGGTACACACTTGGGCGGAATAGTTTTTGGGGAAATAGGCCCACCCTAACTCCCTGTGTTGGTACAGATGTTCATGGTGATGATTTGCCTACACAAAGAGACTGTTAGGTCTTCCTTACACCAACCTTTGTTTATATTACTTGGGATATCTGTTGGTTTTTAATCCCCTTAATCTACCACCCAAGTGGACGCATCTTTATAGCATTGCTCTAGTAATCACTATTGAGTGTTCAGTTGTGGTGTCAGGAAATGTTCGAATAATAATAAAGATTTACATTTTATTATGTGTCAGGAAATATCATATGAAAATTGGCAATTTCCATTTTATCTGTAACACTTGTTAGCAAGAAAGTTGTTAACATTCCAGCATGTTTTGATTAATGAAAAATTAAGTAAACGTGCTGTATCCTATGTTTGAAAATCATAAAAATGTATTGATTAAAGGCGTACATCGCCACTTACGAATGTCAAGTTATGAATTATTGAAATACGGCGTTTTCATCCGTTTCTTTAAAACAGTTTGATCATTTTTCGTTGCCAATATGTGTTACTACCTTCA
>JAOXYC010217017.1:0-10335 GCA_028565715.1 Phoronis pallida
AGGACTCATACACAAAAATTCTAGTTGATTTGAATTTTGACCCCAGATCCTCACCAACAAGGAGACAGTATCTTTAAGTTGGCAGAAAACACACTCTACTAAGATCTGATGACGATAATTTAGAGTTGAGAGTTACGTAATACAAAATTTTATTGTAAGACATGTTGAGAATCACACGAACTGAGAATTTAATATACCGTATAACCCTGCAAATGAGCGCATGTGCCTATACGTGAATACACGCCTATACGTGGAACCTATAAGCCCATGCGCCTAGTTTGCAAGAAATTTGTTTAAAGTGAGTGTTGAAATTACTATGCAAAGTGCGCTTATTTCCGGAGCGGCCCGGTTAACATGGGCCTAATCACGGAATCTTTAGGCCAATGCACCTACTTTGCGCGAATTTGAATTTACAAATTTTGAGAGCAATCAATTGCGGGGTTATACGGTAGGCTTATAAAATATAAGTGTGCTTGTATGTGTGTGCTTTACAAGAAGGATAACAAGGGTGGTTGTTCATGATTGTTATGTTAATTCACCATCCATCTTTCCTTCCTTATCCAGCGTGGCAAGCAGCAGACAATGATTTCTTCCAGTATCTTGAGATTGACCTTGAAGCTCGCCATCTGATCACGCGTGTTCAGACCCAGGGTCTGCGTGGTAGTAAGCAGTATGTTCAACAGTTCTATTTAACCTACAGTACAGATAAAGTAACATGGATTTATGTGTCGGATGAAAACAATGAGCCCGTGGTACGTCATTCCTAGGCTAATGTAATTGATATCAATCATAAATTAAATATATATATAATTTACTGGCAGAAAATGATGAATATTGAAGAAAGATAAGTTCCAAATTTTATAATATTTTGTTGAATTCACGACAAAGTTTTGCATTGTTTTAACAAAGATCACAGTAGATGGCATGCCTGAGCATTTTTATCAAGACTTAAAAAGAATCTTGATAACTCAAAGAATTCAGTAAGAGGTACTCTGTTTATGCAGGTAGCATCAAATTTTGCATGTAATAATCTCAAAACACCGTGATAAGTTTTGTGTTAATTTTCACCAATCTTTATTTATTTTCAGCTACTTGATGCTAACATTGATGACAATGGTGTAGCCAATGTGTTCTTGGCGGAACCAATCGTAGCACGCTACCTGCGCTTCAACCCGCAGCGCTGGAAGAGCATGATCTCAATGAGAGTGGAACTGTTCGGATGCACTTACCGTGAGCACATATCTTTTTCCATATTGAAAAAAGTTTTGTCGAGCTTGAATTCAATGATTACTTGGTGTAGATTATGAGTCATCCAGGAGTGTAGATATTGAAGTATATAAGTCTGTTCAACTGGACTTACCGAATTTTAAACATTACATGTTACAAGGCAACATCTAGCCTTTTCATCAGATGTTAGCCGAATAGGAAGTCACGTCCCGAGTTTGACCTCTCGTGTGACCTCTCGTTGCCTCATAACGTGTAATGTTTAAAATTCGGTAAGTCCAGTTGAACAGACTTATAAACTTCAATATGAATTCAATGAGTTTCAACAGATATGTAGTAAACAAATTGACGACCAAACGTGGAGCTATTTTTAGGTATTAATGAAGCCAAAGCATTATTTACTTATTTCAAAATGAATTATTCAGTTACTTTTAAAATGTTTGTTCCCTGTGGAATGTTTTGTTCATTGTGGATTTATATCTCTTTTAAAATGTGAGAAATTTTACTAGTTGGTAATTCTTTAAATCAATTACTGGAAGGGTTCTGGGAAAAAGTTGTGTAACTTATGCAAAACAGGGTATTGTTATAACACTGTTAATAGTCTTTCCTTTAACTAACTTATATTTGATCGTGTTTGTTTTTTCAGAGGCGTATTCCGCTTCATTCACCAACGGTTTCATCAAGTATGATCTAAGTACAAGCGACAGATATTTTGTACAGACAAACCAAGATTTTCTACGTCTGAGGTTTCTGACTAACAAACCTCAAGGAATTCTGTTTTACGCCGGTGGAAAGCAGGGTGACTACTTTGCCCTTGAACTCATTCATGGACGACTCTTTTTGGATATCAGAGTTGGTGAGTTCAGTTATTTTGTGTTACTTCAACTTAAGCTCTTCAAGTTTTTTATTAAAACACAATTTCTGCCAGTCACCATAGTTGGATGTCAACAACCATGGCTATGATTATAAAGCTGATTCAATGTAATTATTTTGGTGTTGAGCTAATTATCCGTGAGATCTACAGTGGATAACTCTTTGACTCAATTGACTTAGTTGGAGAATGAATGGTTGAGATGCTGTAAATTGAAACCTGTGACCAGACTTGCCTCCTGTCCAGTGCAGTGATCTCACTTCTATCACTCATGCCAAAATACCAGGATACCATCTGACCTTATGAACGTTACTACTATTATAGGATTTTACTGTTTTTAAACAGTTTAAACTAGTTCTACCCAAAGATGCCTCTATCTCAGTCCACTGACCTCTATACAAATCTACTCTCTTCAGTGGATGGGTCATTTATAAGAAAGATGAGAATAATTGTTATTTAACTGTACTGCTCTGTTTCAGGCCTGAAGGGTGAATATGGTAGTGGACAGCTGCAGTTAGAAGGAGGAAGTTTGCTGGATGATAACCAATGGCATGACGTCTTGGTACGACGGGATTATCAGAATGTTACCATGTATGTTGACAGAGTCCTCAGTTTTGGGATTATCTACGGAGACTTCTTCAGGTTGGACCTGGACCGGGATGTGAGTGTTTCTAATAATAATAATAATAATGGCCAGTATTTTTAGGCCGCTTTTAGTTCAAAGCGGTTTACAATCTTAACTTAATCTAACATATTACAAATTATAATTAACTTGCAGCCAATCTCTGCATTTTACATACAATGAATAATATAAATAATATATGGGCCGGAGATGACAAATGACCCTTACAAAAATGCCCAAGTCAACCTGGTGCCGGCCTGGACTCGAACCCGGATCGCTGGGGTGTGAGTCCCGGATCTTAACCACTCGGCCACCATTCCACCTCCTTTCTATAATACATGCTGCTTTCAACTCAAAATCTATTTACATTTATATTTATCTGCGATTTTAGTCAGAGCAGGTTAGAGTCCTTCGTATTGCAGAGAAAATACACAGCTCTCCTAGTATTTCCGCTTTGTCTAACCTATTAGATTGAATAGGACAACTGTTTTTAGACGTGACATGTCATTATTAAAAAAAATAATTGTTTCAAATGTACAATCAAGGAGTGACAAACCATTAACAAATCAATACATGAAAGTAAGAGACTCATGTAACAAAAATACTTATTTTCAATTATTTAAATATTAGTTGAATATTGCTTAGACTTATATTAAACTTAGTCTACCTGGATGAATCATAATTTGCATAAATATAAGTTGAATAAAATTTGTTTTACAATACTTGAGAGAAAACATTCAGAAAAAAATCAGAACCACACTAAATGTTTGAAATAATGTATAATTATAATTTTAGATCCATTTGGGAGGAGTGCCATATTTTGCTCAACCAGGTCTCACAATTCGTCAGAACTTTGTGGGTTGCATGGAGAATGTTCAGTTCAATGAGATGGATATCATCAAGGATGCCAGCAAACAAATGAACCCAGTAACAGACCGTGACAAGCTCATCGACCGCTTCTCACAAGTTGGGGGTGTCAGTTATTCATGTTCGGTAAGTCAAGCCCTTGTCTCATCGAATTTTGTTTCAAATGTAAATTAAAACTTTTTTAAGTTTCTAATTTTATTTACCAAGATTCCGATTTCAGAAGAAATGTTCTGTCATAATAATTTTTTGCCTCTATGTTTAAATTCTGTTGCAATAACTGCAATGCCATGAACGCATTCATTATATACTAATAAGTGCAATAGCACTGTTGGTGGAGCATCTGTCTGTCTGTGATTTTATGTTTGAGCAAGTTAATACGCCTTTGTTCCAGTCTACTCAGATGGGAGTGAGTACCTACTATAGTTGGGAAGTAACCTGTGGTGGACTGGTGTCGTGTCGAGGGAGAATTGTTTAACTGTCATGTGCTCACCCCAAGTACATCGGGATAGTATGTGGCTGTATGGTCAATGCTTTTTATATTTTTTAATATTTCCATTGTTTTTTATTTAAACTATACGCACCGTAATTAGAAAAAAATCATTTCCAGGCTCGTACAATCTCTCCTATCACATTTCCTACTGAGGATGCATACATTAAGTTATCACGACCAAACCAAGATTCTGTGGGCGTCAGTCTTGAGTTCCGTACGTTCAACGGACGAGGTCTCATCTTCAGGAATGAATTGAATGAGGGTGGTGGTTTTGCAGCAGTAAGTTGTTGTTTTTTACATTTAACCAGACAAACACTAGCAATGTAATAAACTGAGTTTTCATTCGTCCTCGTCCTAGGAATGAGCAAAATACAAGTTGTTTTTTGCTCATTCCTAGGATGAGAACGAACGAAAAATCAGTTTATTACATGGTTCACTCATCCTGATGAACATATTTAGCAATGATAAATGTAACTTTGGTTTCCCAATAACTCTATTATGAACTAAGTTTGGAAAAAGTTGTCAAAAAACCCTTTAAAAATAATTGAATTATACAGAATATTTTCGAAATTTCTTGACTAAGTTAAACAAGTTTTTTTCACTTTGTAAAAAGTTGAAATAATTTTAACCATAGGGGATGCCTACTTTTATTTTCAATTGAACAATGTACTAAAAATTGCTATTTCAGGTTCGCTTGGATGCTGCGTGCTTTATTGAGTACGAGCTGTCTCCATCACAAAACAATCCATATGGTGTTTCAGATGTCATAAGGAACTGTAAGCATTTTTTACGGAATCCATTTATTCTCTGCACATCGCAGATTTTTCTCTGACAAATCACTTTGATTCATTTTCAAGTTTTATGCAGAATGAGGCCAGAGTACTGAGGCTCATATCTTTGTTAAAAACAAGTTATTTTTAAAAACTCAGTGTCTAAATATTTCTCAAAAATTATCCCTTCATTTTCGAAATTTCACATTTAGTACCCCGGGCTCACCTAGACACCCCTCTATTTAGAATTCTCAGTATAATGGCTTCAACTGTTAACCCATCAAACTAGTGTACTGTTCATTTTATCCGTGTGTTTTATTACAGCTGAGAACCGTGGTAGTTACTGTGACGGACTGTGGCACTCAATCATCCTGGACATCTCACTGAATAAGATCAATCTGACCGTGGACGGACACTACATGATTACATCTGGTAGCTTCTCAGTCAAGTCTGGTTCTAATTTCTTCGTAGCAGGTAAACGTTGATTGTAGTCATCAGTTGATCAATGGTAACATGTTTACAGTTTTTAACCTATTAATAACTTGTGAGTTTGAGGGATTACTTCCACATCTTATTTACAAATTGATCATTTTTTTTTGTCTAACTTTCAATTGAAGAAAAAATACATTAAAATGCTGCTGACGTAGTAAAATCCAAGGGTGCCAGAGAATCCCCCGCACAAACTTTGAATCCATCTCACGAACCACCAAAGCTCTCGCACTAACGCAATTTTCCATGCCACAAACAATTATTCCATCTCACGGTAAGAAATTCCCTCTCACGAACCACCAGAGACGACAAAGGACTTCAGTACAGTACACCAGAGACAACAAAGGACTTCAGTACAGTAAAGAGCTTTGGTGGTTCGTGAGAGGGAATAACCAATTATGAGTGGTTCGTGAGATGGATTCAAAGTTTGTGCGGGGGATTCTCTGGCACCCTTGATTTAGAAAGCTCTTGGTTTTACATTTAGTGCCACTGCAGCAGCAGAGTGACATTTTAATGTATTATATTGTTTTACCGCTGGTGATCGGCCTTTCTATCATTATGAACTCCAATTGGAAGATTTGTGAAGAAAGTTGAGGTAGCAATATGCTCAAACAAATTTTGAAAAGACAGAAAAATTCAGAACCTGACCGAGAATTGAACCCGGTGTCCTATTTACATGATAGTTGTGCTAGTCCACTACGCCACCGGGGTCCTAGTAATTTCTGTGCTGGCTTATAGCATTAAAATAAGTACAGAAATTATTAGGACCCCGGTGGTGTAGTGGACTAGCACAACTATCATGTAAATAGGACACCGGGTTCAATTCTCGGTCGGGTTCTGAATTTTTCTGTCTTTTCAAAATTTATCACTTTCTGCCAGTAAAAGCATACATTTATTTGTTTGCTCAAACAAAGGTAAACATTCTAAATTCTTAACAAAAAAATTTCATGGTCATGAACCTGATCTAAGAGTTGTTAATTCCATATGCAACTTGTGTTTATTTATATCATCATAAATTTTAACAAATACTGGCTATAGCGCTATTATGCGTTAAATATCAGACAGAATTTGGACTAGCTGGGTAGCTTAGAGGTAGAGCACCATAACCGGCAGTTGTGGGGACCTGGGTTCGATTCTCAGTTCAGTTAGGATGATTTTTTCTGTCTTTTCAAATTTATAAATGTTATACTTCAAGTTGTGTTGACTGAAGTAACTCACTTTTCTATTTTTACCCACCAGGTGGCATCAGTGAAGAGTATGGGTTCATTGGGTGTATGAAGAACATTGCCATCAACTCCGCACCAGAGGATCTCAGTAACTTGCAGACGGGCACAAACTTTGGTGGACTCAACGGGACATGTGGTATTAGGGATAGGTATTGTGACTTTTGGATTTACATTTTAACTTTCCACTGGAGACATATTGGATTTGTTTG
The DNA here is from genome assembly GCA_028565715.1 of Phoronis pallida. NCBI lineage: Eukaryota > Metazoa > Phoronida > Phoronidae > Phoronis > Phoronis pallida. The sequence goes on from JAOXYC010217017.1 coordinate 6,769, forward strand.
ATTAGATTTGTTGTCTGAATGTATATGGTGCTTGATGATTTGCTATGCAATACCAACAAATATTTTTAATCAATACATTGATTTGGGAAGAATTTCAATTGAATGAAAACTACAAATAATAATAATGGTGCTTATATAACACTATTTATTCAAAGCGCTTTACAATGATTATTATCCTGTAGGTTGCGGAACTGTTCACAAATAACATTACTTTTTGTATGTATTTCTTCTTGGCCCCTGGGAGACCAGTTCCTGAAGGGGCTACCCACGCTAAAGATTAAATAAATGAATAAATAACATTCTCAAATCAGCGGAGTCGCATTTTTTAGCACTACCAGCTTCTCATTCAGATTCCTTCAACTTTCCTAACCTGGTACCCATTTCTACACCTGGGTCGGTGGATAGAGACACGTAGTGTTCGGCATATAATGATAGTAAGTTAACTAATCCAACAATTGATTTATTTTATTCAATATCTGACAAAACAAATGTTTATTTTGATCACCAGGTGTCACCCCAACCCATGTGAACATAACGGAATCTGCTCACAAAACTGGAACACGTTTACATGTGACTGTTCGAATAGTGGATATGCTGGGGCTGTCTGTCATATATGTAAGTAGAAAGTGTTCAGTTTATTTCAGGTAATTCAGGAAAAACTTTCCAAATTGTACGGTCTAATATCTCACAAAATGTTTATCAAAACAACTAAAAAATTTCAAATTGTTAGATTAAACAATGCCTGTATGGCTTGTCCACAAAAACGGACAGTCAAAAAGTGCCATATAATTGACTGTTCAAATGACAGCGATGTTCAGTCATGAATTTATATTCTTATTCATGTGCCCAAAAATGTCAAAGTTTTACCGTCGATTTCATGTCTTGAATATTTGATGTTGTTTTAGCTGCCTATGAGAACTCGTGCGATGCTGTGAAGGCTGAACTGGATGTCAAGGTTGAAGAGTTGAAGACCGTTATTGATTTAGATGGATCTGGTCCTATTGATCCTTTTAATGTCACCTGCAAATTCTACCGTGAGTTTGATGCACATGTTGTATTCTCCTTGAAGGATGGATATTTGTTATTATTGGCCATCAATGTCATTAGAGCACATTGATAGCAGTGATGTTAAAGTGAATGAAATGCAAACTAAACGACACATATTGAAGAGACATAAGAATTGAACTGAATTTTTATACCTGTTTTTGAAAGCCCTGACTGTTCATCTGAAAGAGTTTAGTTTAGATATAGGTTCTGAATTAACCATAGCATTTCTCCAGAAAAAAGAATCAATTATATCTTACAGGGGATGATCCGCTTAAAGAAATTGAGACGTGGGTAGCTCATAGTCAGATGCAGAAGACACGCGTTGACGGATACCAGGAGCCTGGTGCATACAGGCAGCAGATCACATACACTGGCAACTTGACTGTCTTGGACGCATTTGTTCAACGTGCAAAAGAATGCAGACAGGAGGTCTCTTACGAGTGTCGAGACACAAAATTTTTGTCCCAACCAAGTAAGTTTGTTGCACATGCTAGAATGAGAAGACATATTCACTCACAAGAAAAATCGAGTTTGAGAAGGTCAGCTTTTTCCAACCTGTCTAAAGCTCAGAGTGATGGTTCTCCTAGTAATTCAGTATGTAAAATCCTTGGCTTTTCAAGCTAAAAAGGACATCCCAAGAGGCTGGTGGCAATTTTTTTTTAGAATGACCACCCATATGTTGATAAAACGTTTTTCCACACCCATGTTTTTAACCAACCATTCATTCATTATACTTTTAACTTTTGTCAGAAAGTACCCAACACCCGTACATATCAATTTCATCACACATACCTCCCCCTAGGGTATTTTTATGAAGTAGTACACCATGTATCAATCAACTGGATGACTGAAAAATCTTAATGCTAAATGAAAGTTGTTCATTTAATTCCAGCCGGTTCATACGCCACCAAATACGATGCCTGGGGTTGGTGGATTGGTCGTACTAATCAACCCATGTATTACTGGGGTAACTCTGCCCAAGGTACTCATAAATGTGAATGTGCTCTTGAGGTGCCGAACACGTGTGAGAGGAACAGTCAGACATGTAACTGTGATGCTGGTGTGACAGATAGGGAAGTCAGTGATATTGGTGTGATCAGGAATGTAAGACATATAATTATTATATAAATAGGATCTTACCGTATAGCTCCACAATTGAGCGCATGTGCCTATATGCGAAATAATGCATTTTTTTCTCAAAATTTGTCACATCAAATTCTGGCAAAATAGGCGCATGGGCCTAAAGGTTCCGCAATTAGGCCCATGTTAACCGGGCACTCCGGATATAGGCGCACTTTTGACATGTTAATTTCAACACTCGTTTTAATCAATTGTCCTGCATAATAGGCGCATGTGCCTACAGGTTCAGCGATTAGGCGCGTATCCACAATTAGGCACATGCGCTCAATTGCGGGGCTATACGGTATATGATTTCTTCGTAATTTAATTTGAGATTTTTAAAAGAGTTTGGTATTCTGTCAAAATTTGAACTTGGTGCACAATTTGACAATTTCTTCCAAGCATGAAACCAAGTATTTTATCATTTGAAGGAAAATGCAAGATTTATTTACTTTTTACTATGCAATTTTGCACACAAAGTGTTGTTTTAATATTCATTGTCAATTTGAGAAAGAAATCTTTTGATTTCGAAATATAATTTTTAGCCACTGTCAATTTGAGAAAGAAATCTTTTGATTTCGAAATATAATTTTTTAGCCGTTTATTTGACTTTTCTACTTTATTTACTGTTTAATGTTTACAAACTACAACAGGATTATGTATGTTACCTTAAAGATGCATAAGCCGTATTCATGACCAAAAAATCATGACAATAAATTACAGTGAAACTTGCATATTTTGAACTACGTGCACCATACTTGGAATATCCCAAAATTTCTGGCTCCACAAATTCTTTTGAATGCATCCTTAAATGTCTTTTCTATCCTAAAATAACTATGGTTGCCCCAACCATAGTTATTTTAGGCTAGAAAATTCACTTAGGAATGCATTCAAAAGAAAATTGTAAAAGCCAGAAATTATGGGATATTCCAATTTTCACTGCAAATTATTTTTATAACTTCATGAATATGGTTTATGCATCTTTAACATTCTCCCTATAGAAAGACCATCTGCCCGTGATTGAGGTCAGATTTGGTGACACAGGCATGGCTACTGATGAGAAATATGGTGCTTATAAAATTGGAGAACTTATCTGCACTGGAGATGGTAAGTCTGAGACTGACCAGCATAAAGTGCGGGTCACAGCTAGTGTTTTTGTATCAAATTTGAAAACCTGTCTACACCAGTGATGGTGAGTAAGACGGTCACGCACAAAGCATGGGTCACAGCTAGTGTTTTGATATCAAATTTGAAAACCTGTCTACACCAGTGATGGTGAGTAAGACTGTCACGCACAAAGCATGGGTCACAGCTGGTGTTTTTGTATCAAATTTGAAAACCTGTCTACACCAGTGATGGTGAGTAAGACTGTCACGCACAAAGCATGGGTCACAGCTGGTG
>JAOXYC010217128.1:0-11104 GCA_028565715.1 Phoronis pallida
AATCATAAATGGATCAAGAAGTCGTGAATTTAATGAATTTTGTTTACGTGAAAACATTGTGCCAAACTACACAAAGTGTAATAACTTTCAATGTATTTTTGAACAAGGATTTCAAGAACAATGCATTCTATACTGGTTTGTATTTTAATATAGTCCATTTCGTGGGAAACAGGTCTCAAAATGAATAACAACCACATGATAACAACAAATCTCTTATTGGTGCACATATACTAGAATTGTACATCAAGACACCCTGTAAAAAAGATTATTCAGCTTTGAATCCCAATGTTTCATCCAATAAAATCTATCACTTATTGTTTAATGCATGTAAATATATCAACAACAAATATTCGTGAATTTAATTAAATGTGTGACCTTGAACGCTGTTTCACAGCGCATATCTTTTTAAAGAAATACTATATGTAAAAATGAAATCAGTGGTGGCCTTATGAGATATACAAACTAGGCAAAAACGATTTTAAATTGGAGGAAAATGAACTCCAACTTAACAGTTATTTACCACAACATAATAAATGAAAATAAAAACATTGTAAATGACAGTATCCGGTATAAATTTAAATTTAAGTCATCGACTAAAACACAAACAGTTTCGCCTTGGAGGTTTGATCAGTAGGAATGATAATTATAACAAGGGGTGGACAGAATTGAACTCGCACACAACAGTAAACCAGGCATGAACCCCTGTAAGGTAAAACATTTATGTTTAAATAATAAGTACCCTTAGTATCACTCTTTATCTTATATCAGATCTCGTCATAAACAGCATTTTTACCTACTTTTATTAAGTTACCAAATAATACTATGCCATTTCACTGTTCTTCATAGTCACTCTCATCTTCATTTGAAGAAGAGTCGTCATATGAACTGTTTTCTTCTTCTTCAATATCAAAGGGTGCATTGCCAGGATCCTCTTGGCGAAGAATGAGAGAATAGATATCATTTGGTACTGCTAGTTTGTCAACAAAATTAGCTTTAAAGAGCTCACTGAATTTCCTTGCCAAAACCTCATGGCAATACGCCTTTTTGCGCCACAAACTAGCAGCACCTGGCGAACCTTCAGTCACATATCTCGATGATACTATAAATGCAATGTTCTGCTCCTTGGCATGGTGTTTTACAAGTTGCCTCATTTCTTCCTTCACCATCACTACTTCTTCATTGGCCCTTTCTAAATAGTGAAAGGCATCTATTGCCTCCATCCTGCAGTGAAGGGGTATCTCATTTGAAATGTGAATCGGCACATGTAGCTGATCAAGGCAGTTCCAAAAGTGACTCTTTGGATCATAGGCATCTGATTCAAGAAGTTGGTTTGGGTAGTCAGTTGTTGCTTCCAAGCTGTTATACCTTTTTGTCATCTTAGTTATTAAGTTAGATGACTTCGTGATTTGCTTTGCAATTCTAGTTGCTGTAGTTTGGCCATCTAAAAGACATAATACATACAATTACACTTTTAAGTTCCATACATAAAATTAATTGAGAACATTTTGAGCAAACAAAGTACAACACATAGTTTTTCCTACAATGAATGAAGGCAAGGCAACCTTTAAGTGGATCATTATCACATCGAATAATATGTTGTTCTACTCTGCTTGAATCTGGAAACCATTTCACCTCATCATTTCACACCAATTTATACAAATAGCAGTCAAATCAATACAAATCTTACCAGAGTAGTTTTTCTTGAGTGAGAGAAGGTAAACCCGTTCTACTGCAACTTTCCTAATTTCCGTTAGAAGCCCTTCATTCTTGCAGATGTTACCTTTAAAAAAACATATGGAATCTCATAATTTGAACACCTTATAATCCTTTTATTGGAAGAAAGATTAATTAAAAAGGTCATAATTTTTTTAAAATAGTTTACCATTATGCATCATTTAGTCAAGTTTCAATTAATTGATTCAAATGTATGAACCATCTAATATCACTACATAAATATTTCAACATGTTTACCTTGTTTTGGCTTTTGTCTGGTAGAGTAGTGTTCTTTTAATTGGCAACTCCAATCTTTAACAGTATCTTTGGTAACATTTCCTACAAAATTGAGAAGCAACTTAATAATTAAAACATTATTTTAAAAGGGCTTTTAGAGATAAATTCCCAAGAAGATATACTGGTTCCTAGTCAAGGTTGGATGTCATCATGAATTTTCTTATACACAGTTGGTAATCTAATCTTTACCGAGGCTTTGTCGAGGTAAAGATTGGATTACGACCGAGTTGTCGCGCTCACCGTAATCATGTTTTAGAACGCGCAAGATCAAAATGATCATTTTCTAGCTTTGAACGCTGTTTCATATCGCAAGGCTAAGGGCACATTTTTAAAGAAATATTGTATGCGAAGTGATAAATTGTGGGTGATCTGCCCATGTAAGAAATATGATCAGGGGGTGTGTTACGAAATATAACAACTGGGCAAAAACACTGTAAAACGACATAATAATGTGAGAAACAGTGATTCTTACAATGAATGGGATGTAATAACACCTATCTTTGGACGAGATTTGAAAAATCATAGAACAAGCATATGGTGAGTTCTGTGATATTGGGGTTAACTTTAATATTGTTAAGGTACAAACTGACTTAACCTTAAGTTACCCTCTCATTTTCAACTTATAATGATTACCTGAAAGTAACTGACAAATTTTTCGGAGTTCAACTTCATACTTGGCCATGGTTTCTTCTGCTTTCTTTAATTTGGTGCATAGAGAAGTTCCTAGGTAAAACATATGGAAGATATTAGAAAACAAAATTATGTTACACTCAAGTTGACAAACTAATAAACAAGTTAACATTTGAAATAGCAGCATCCTGTGATTATAGACTCCCTTTACAAAGTTATAGTGCAGTATGCTAACCAAAATTATATTTCTACAAAAGGCAACCAGATTCTGAAAAGCATATCAGAAACATTTATGCATACCCAAGTTTGATTTCAATCGCTCCCCGTAATGTATCAGTGCATCAACAATCAGATCATGTCGATGACTTGGAGTCATCTCTTTTGTAATTCTTGAAAATCTTCGCAAATATGACCAAAGCCGTTCCATAGCTTCTCCATCTGTCAAGCCAAAAGAAGAAACCTTTCTTGGGTTGTAAAGAACCTGAAAAATTACATAATTGGGCCACATATCATAAGTGTTGTTTAAACCTGTAAGTTCAGAAAATGAATTTTTTTAATATGAAATCAGTCATTGTACTTATCTTATTAAAGTAACACAACCGGTTTCAGGCTGTGCCAAGGTTTAGAAACACAATTTGCCGGGGTTCTATTGGGTCAGAAATGGCTTCAAGAAGTTATGAACTTTGAGTTGAGACAAACATCTCGAAAATCCCTTGTATAGTTGTGATTTAATGCCAACCACCCCAGATTGTTATTCGTGCTGCCGCCCGAATAACAATCGAGCCGTCTGAATGAAGGCACGAACAAGGAATCGGCGGTTTGGCATTAAATCACTAAAACACGACGGATTTCTTATTAGTTTGGCTTTACTCAAAGGTCATAACATCAAGAATACAATCCTGACCCACCGAAGAACCCAACATGTGTTTTTAGACCTTAGAGAGCGAACATGGGTCTTTAACAATAAGATAATAATAATAATACATTTTATCACATAACTATCCAACTACATAATGAACAATTATGACATCCTGGGATTAATTTTCAGAGAATTTCATAGCTTTTCAGTCTTGAGTTTATAAATGAGATTTGAAACGGCAAAGGCTTGTTCTATGATTACTCAAAATCTCATCAAATCAGTCTGTATTACATCCCATTCATCATAAAGAATCACTTTGTTATTTTAGCCCATAAGTTGTCTTAGAATGACAAGTTCCTTATAAACTTTTTTGAAGTAAAGTCATGCAGTTGTAGCCGTTTAATCCGGTTTTGAAGACAAAATAATTACAACGCATATCCCTTTAAGATAGATAACAGCCTGAATTCATCTTGAACATAATGTTGTTAATGGCATTTGAAACCTATGAAAAGGGAAGATGTTAAAAATTCATGCTTTAATACCTGACAAGCCATTTTATGTCCGTAGGCATGGAAGACTGGTATTGCTAAATTGATTCTGTCCAATAAAACACTGTTACGGTTCTGTAAATAACAATAAAAAAAATTACTTGAATTCATTCATTTTCATCAATTCACACAGAAACATGGTCTTTGACTACATACAATTTTTTTTTTTAATAAATCCATGGAACTTATCTTTTCACTCAGGAAACACTGTTTTATCTTTGATATATGAAGTGTTGTTTTTGTCCAGGACATGACGGTTTAGAGTGTTTATCTATATTTAATTTATTTTGTTAATTCAAACATGCCATTAAGAACAAGGCTACCCACCTTCAAATGACTGTTGAGTACACATGCTATGTCATAAAAGATGTTTGTTTTTTCAACAGCGCCACTCACCAACTCTGTTAACAGCTTCACAACATAACCAAGCCTGTGAAACAAATGTTCTACCATATGAGCTTGTATATGAAAATTAATGTTGAGTTTTTGAAGACAGAAAAAAATATTTAATGTTGTACAGTCAATATAACCTAAATATGAAATAAAAGTTATCTTAGACAAAACATTATTACAAAAATAAAAGTATTCCAAAAACGTGATAAATAAATAAATTTTAAAGAATATGATATTTTTGAGTGGCCAGTAAGCACACTGGGATTAATTTTCATCTGACCTCACAAACTCATTCATTAATCTTGAACAGAATTATCATTTGTAGGAAGGAACAAACTATTTGACTTTGGAAGCACATTTTTTTGTGTATAAAAATAAAGTAATAAGTTTACATGGATGGACATGTTAAAGCAACAACCTAGGGGGTCACATAACAGCAAATTCTGAATAGCCTTACCGTTCACCATGTTTCAAGTTCAAAAATATTTGTGGGAACTCATGTCTACAAACTGAACCAAACACTCCTTTCTCATCTAACTTTGCAGTCCTCCCTTTTGACCGAACAAGGTTTCCAGCTTGGAAATCACTGCAGTCCTAAAAAAGCATTTTTTACAAGTATTGTTGTAATAGTGATATATTAACGTAACATGTTGAAATAGATTCATAATAATAAGCAAAAAATAACATAATAAATCATCACAATCTAAAATTTGTAGTTGTTAACTCAAATAATTCATGAGATATTTTAGCAGTGAGGTTTGGGACGTTTTTTCTGAATCACCCGATATACACATAAAGAGGTCCAGAGAAGGGAACCCCAATAACAGCAACATGGGACAACATAAAACAAAAGGGCTCAAATGAAAAAAAAACTAACTGTGTTCTTTGTTGTGACTTCATCATACTGTTGTACATGAAGATCCACATCATGTTGATTGAGAAAAAATCTGTTATGTTTTGGAGGGAAATCACTAACGCCAGCAGACTTCTTCCTGACTAGTCCAAAATTTCCATCCAATGAGAACATCTTTGTTTCTCCATCCTAAAATGTACCATTACATGTATATAGAGGATAACTAACTAGTGTCATTGAATAATTAATTTCTCAAAATGAGTCAAAATCGGAGCCTTTGGCTAGGATCTTGATGAGTTTTTGAGACATTTATTATTCAATGACAACAAGTTTACTGTTCTTTTTCTCACATGAACCAGTGACGACGGGTTGTCGAAGAAAAAAAGAGTCGCATATGAATACAGTGATCCGTCAGAGTGTTTTATTTTCGATAATACATTTGAGATTGAACTATCGAGTGGGAAAAAATAATAAGCAACAACATGTTTCTTTCTACCTTATATGTAACAGTAGCACTGGGCACTTATTAAGGAAAATACAGTCTATCTTATTCTTTATTATTTGTGATAGTTAATGAAGCAGATTATTCACAAATTGTTAAAGCTAACAAGGCAGAAAAAAAAAGTTTCTTAGCACATATTGGAACATTTCAGTTACCTGGGGGCATACTGGACATTTGGTTCCATCGTCATGTGCACTGTTATCAACCTCTGTTTGGCAGTATCTAATCTTGTAAGAGAAATGCCGATATTCTTCAAAACACTCACGAGACAGAGACTTGTACACATTTACCTATAACAATGACAGCATTTTCAGTTATATAGCAACATTAAGTAAAGGCAAGAGTTTTTGATGTAAACAGGCTTGGTGGAAGACGACTGTCAATTTCTTTTTGATCGGTATGGACCAAGTCTAAACTAGGTAATAATTATTTCATAGTTTGGACTCAGTAAGAGTAGCATTCATACATTTTGAATGAATTTCAATCAAACTGACCGAAACAAATGGACAATCGTCTTAAACCAAGCCTGTTTTTTAGAAAAAGTGTATTTAGGCATTTTCAATTCATGCATACAAGTTTGTTTAAAAAATATTAGCAATGATATGAATACCAATTGCATTTGGAAGTATAAGATGTACTATGAATTTTTCCTTGATTAACTTCAGCACATCAAAAGCAATGCTTTTGTGTTATACCAGTTTATGTGGTATTACACAATGAAAGCATTGCTTTTGATGTGCTGAAGTTAATCAAGGAAAAATTCATAGCACATCTGTCATATACTTACTCTAATGTTTGAAGTCGTTTGCCCTATGAGGTTCAACACCCTTGCAAATCCTGAGAGAGACACTTGGCATTCCATCATGAGAACACGGCACATTTCCATACACTGTATAGTGAATGCAACATTTGGAGATTTTGGCGATGCAGGCCATAGTCCGATTTTTACCAAGGTGGCTGCAGCTTCTTCACAGTCACAAAATGTAACATAACGAACATGATGTCTCCCTGAATGGTGAAAGATTACAACAATTGGTAATGACATAAATGAAAAGACTTTTGAAGGACTTATTTACTCATGTTTTTCAACTTCATACACATAGTGATTAAGTCATCATTTTCTTACCAACTTGTGCAACTCCACAGATTGATCAAGACACATTCATTTATTTAAATGAATTTGGTTTCAGAAATAAAAAGAGTTGCGAATCAATTTGACAATGAAAATGAACGTCTCCCAAATTAAAATAGGCATTTCTTCAAAATTAAGCCAAGATATTACCTTGAATGTCAACAACAGTGATAGGATCTGTTCGGCGATTTGATAAGCATTTGTGATTTGGCTGGCCATAGGGACTGTCCATGTTATCAACGAACAACGCACTGTACATTGCCATCTGAAAAATAGAAATTAAATGTTGGTAATCTGTTCATTATTTATTCCTACTTCATCTCTCCCACCCCCCATCTCATGCATCACCACAATAGTCGAGCCTCGCTAAGTATATGTTGATAACATCACTCTGCTCAAACACAGTCTCCTACTTTCAGTAAAAAAATCAGAAGACCCACTGTGATCGATACAGTCCCTTGGTCCGAACCGAAGGGGCTGGAACATAACATTGACTCTTTACCCTTGTAGACAGACAAAAACAATTGAATTAAACAGCTGCCAGCAAACCTTTGGACACCACTTCATTGGTGCGTGACACATTATGGACTTGTGCTGGTTTTCATAGCAGTCTTCACAAAACACAGCCTGATACGAGCAGTCCCGGCACAATACAACTTCCTCCTGATACTTCTTACAGATAATGCATGTATGGACTGGATTACACCCATCGATGTAGGCAGCCACCAGTTTGTCCTCAATGTCTCTCCAAGACTGATGTAACTTCACCATGCTTTTTCGATACCTTGTTGGTTCTACAATTGAAAGAATGGAATAAACAATGGAACACTCATTATCTGAGAGACAATACTGTGAATGTGAAATTGCTTTTTGGGGGAAAAGGTGAACCACTTTTAATAATAATAATAATAATAATAATAATGTCAGTGCTTATATAGTGCTTTTTATTCAAAGCGCTTTACTATCATCCCAGGTTGCGGAACTTTTCACTCGGGTAACATTGTCAAATCAGCTGAGCCGCGTTAGCGCAACAAGCTTACATTCTAATTCCTTCAACTTTCCTAACCTGGCTACACCTGGGTGGAGAGATAAATGTACGGTCAAGTGTTTTGTCCAAAAACACAAATGCTGCGGCCCTGCTGAGGTTTGAACAGTGGACCTCGGGGTTAAGAGGCGCACGCTCTACCAATGAGCCACAAGCACTCCCTACTTTTACATCTTATATCCAACAAAAAAAAATTCTACTCAATATTAATTAGCGACTGTTTTGAGAATCATGGCAATGTATCGTGCAAATTTCACAAAAAACAATTTTAGTAACATAATTTCAAGCACAGAATGGTGTCACCTGCCTTGTGATGTAAAAAAATTGTCGTCATTTGTTTCCATTGGACTGTCAGGAAAATCTTCAGTTGACCCAAAAGTCACTTGTATCTCCCGTTGCCAATTCTTTGTATCCTTGGTAGCTATTTTTGGAAGACGAACTGTTTCAGTTTGATATCTTCCTTTACCATACCAGTGGCGAACTTTAATAGCAGGTGGCTTTCTCCTTCTTACGACAATACATTTACCCTACAAAACAACCATAACATGATAACAGTGCATGATTCAGATTTAAACGTAATTTTCAAATAAACCAAAGCACAGCCTGGGTAATGATATTGAGAAATGTAAAGCACTAATAAAAAATCGCTAGGCCTATTTAAACTCATCATCTATACCTGTGTCCGGCTGTGCGAGATGTATGCTGCCCCGCGGGTATACACCGGGCCCAATATTTCCCCGTCCCGATGTTTTCCAACCTTTGTTTCCCCGTACCGATGTTTCCCAGTCCCAATGCTACCCCATCCCGATGCTTCCCTGCCCCGCTGTTCCCCTGACCCGATGTTCCCCTGTTCCGCTGTTCCCCGGACCCGCTGTTTCTCTGTACCCTCCGGATGATGATTATGTAAATTCGGAGTCTATTCGAACACACCGAGGTCTCAAAAGTGTACAGGAAACTATTTCTAGATATCCTAATTTGTAACTTTTTTTGCTAGAAAATCGGCACCGGGCCCGGGGCACCGGGAAACATCGGTACGGGGAAACATCAGGACGGTGAAACATCGGGCGAGGCAAACACGGGTACGGCCCCGTATTGGTGTATAATATCAAGCTAAATGTGCCTTGTTTGTTCAGCGTATATGAACGACTCATCATGACTCATGACTGAGAGTGATCAGAACTCAGAAGCCAAAGCCAAGCCAAGGAATTTCTGAGAGTCGGGACACTAAACTGTCTACATAGTACCACTGGTATTAGTTAGTACATTCTCAAATACATGATGCATGCAATGAAGTTAATTTTTTGCCAAACTATGCTTTCACAAACTTCAAATTTCTCAAGATATTTTCAAAAGTATTTACCTTTTTCGGCATCCCATGACCCGTCGCCATTTTTAAAAACTGGCGCATCCGCTGAAGTCTCGCATCTCAACGTTTATTCGGAGAGTCAGTTATCACTATCGGTTGAAGCGGCTTACGGCATATAATATGTTACGGTTATATATTACATGGCTCTTGAAGCGTGTCACGGTTGTGTTTTCCGTTAATGCTTGAAGGGGGTTACAGTGTTCGACAGGGGTGGGTTTAAAATGACTTCACGTACCTCCACAACAAACACCAAGTATCCAACATGGTTTGACACACATGGTGGCTGCTTGTTCTGTTCGTGAACTACAATACAACAACAGAAGTATCCGACCACGGAGAACACGTGTATCCACAGCCAGTGCTGGGTGCCACTTTCTCTGGGTGCCACCTGACATCTACTCTGTCCGTAATTAGTAGCAGGAAATTGGAAATGAATGATTTCAATGTTTTCGGGGGGATTAAGATTGTTTCTAGTTTTCAATGTACAATATTCAACTATAGATAACGCAAAATGATTACATGTATTTGAATAAGCTTTTCAGAAGTTTTAGTCCGGTTTTATCAATGAGTTGGATATCTACTTCCGTTGGATCTCTTTTTAAAACTTAGTTGTAAAACGGAAGTAAGATCACTTCGCCAACTGTGTTTAAAAGGGGATGTACCTACATGTAAATGTATATCATCCGTAGAAAGTCCAGTGTTCATAGAGCTCTCCAACTGACGTGGATCTATCCATTTTTGTTATTTTTTTAATCTAGTGCCAAACTCATCTTGTTCTCACCAATATCTACCACATGCCTAATGTTTTGGCCACAGTTTAATCGGTAAATACCACCACGCATTGACTTTTGTCCAATAGGAGTCCGATCTTTGAATTAGAAAGGCCCCACTGTAGCCATGTCTTATCCAAGGTTTTCTGAACAGCTTAGTTGACCTACAAATCTCACGGGGTGAACTCGTTATGAAACCGTTTAACACCTTACGTACTATGTCGACTCAATTGTTGACATCCAAAGATCGCACACCCGATGAAAAACAATAATCAAAATAAATATCAAAATGCATATCAAAATAAAATAAAAATTGGCGATGAACTTTTTCCCATAAATATTGAAAAGTCAGAAAAATTCGGAATGGATCTGGGAATCAACCCAGGCCTCCTGATTGCCGGTCAGATACTCTACCACTAAGCTAACCCACTCCTACTAATTTCAGTGCTAATTTTAACGCTATAAGCCAGTATGGAAATAACCCCATGAGTGCATGGCGCTGTGGCCTTTTCACGTGTACATTTAGTTTGCTCTTTTATAGCGTTAAAATTAGCACGGAAATTAGTAGGATGGGGTTGAGCTTAGTGGTAGAGTATCTGACCGGCAATCAGGAGGCCTGGGTTCGATTTCCAGATCCGTTCGAATGTGTCTGTTTTCTCAATATTTATCACTTTCTGCCAGTAAAAGCAAACATTTATTTGTACTTTTTCGAAAAAATGTTTACACCCTGACATATGTTTCTTCGAACATTTTTAAATGTTCTGATTTCCAGAAGTTCTATTTGAATTTAGGAATCAGTTGTATTCCAAATAACACTATGGTGTTGAAACACATTTTTGCAGAAATAAATAAACCTTTTTGTATTGCCGGGGGTCCACATCAGCTTATAGATATTTCAACACATAAAAGTTAAAATTAAAGCATGGAAAAACAATTTGCTTTTCCTATAACAGAAAATGAATGAGTTCGATGTTTTTTGTTGATTTTTTACATGTT
>JAOXYC010217239.1:0-11098 GCA_028565715.1 Phoronis pallida
GATGAAGGAATAGAATCATTGTATGAAATGATTTTAAAGTGGAAAAAGACAAAAGCTGGTAAAAAGAAGAGGTAGCACGATATGTGGATCCACTTTCAACAGGATAATGTTGATAACATATCATTCTTTATACAAATGCATGTAACCTTGATGAACTGTTTATTTGTGCATGATAGTTTGAAACATATCTTTTTATACTTATAGTGTTATAAATTATAGTGATCATTTACAAATCAATCTCTTCTAGGAACCAGTGAGTAATAATTATCTTGATCTGTCAAAATATAATATTTTTCATCACCCACAACAGATGAGATCCAGTGTGTATTTTATCTAGGGTTTTAGGAAATGTCTTGAAGATAGGTTTGAATATTCTGCCAGGTATGACATTCCATTAACTGTGAGGAACATGAATAGATCTACTGGTCCATTTTTAACAAACTGTTCAACAAAATGAAACTAGATTAGGTTATCAGTGGTTAAGTTTGTAATCTTCTGATATCTTAGTAAAAAGGATAACAAATCATACGGTAAAAGCTCGCCATTTTGGTCCACCCATAAATTAATTCCAGGGACCAAAATGGCGGACTGGACCAAAATGGCGAGCTTTTACCGTAACTGCATCAACATACAATACTGAAAGCTGCAATAAAATAAGGGTCTGAAATGTGAACTATCTTACAGACCTTATCTTGATTCGGCCGCTATCTTATCATCTGAAAGTCAAAATAATTGTTCGGGATAGTTTGACAATAATGAACCACAGACCCTACAAAGTTGCACCTTTGTGATTAGTTTTTATCAGAAATTGAAGAAGTTTTAATACAGGTTTTAAAAACATGTTTTTTTAAAGTAGGCTTCCAATTTAGACATAGGAAACAAATTAGAGACTGGTCTTTTACAATATGTTTGAAAAGTGTATTTAGTTTCAATTGCTCTGCACATGACCAAAGCTTACAGTGTTTAGTACAGTGTGGTTCCTTAGTAGCACACCTGTTTGTAAATGGCAACAGAAATGTTTACGTTTCATCTAGATTTCTTTTTACAACCTGGATAAAGTTTCACTGATCTTCATGTACACCTGGTCCATATCAATCCACACCCAGATGACATTATTACCATGACAACGTGATGCCTCAATTAGAGTGATAGGTATAGCATTCATTGCTGGTGGTTTAGGTGCAGAGAGGGTAGATAGATGGAGGTTCCCGCGTTTTCACTAAATTTTTGATGCGATAGGATCGCTGCGATAACCAAGGAAACGGTGTGAAGTTGCATGCTGGGATATAAAGGTTGCTAGTTGTAAATGGCCATGTCAATCAATGGACGTCAAGGAGAGGTTTCATGACATGCGCGATAGACTCTAAAATATATTTCTATTTGATTTTACTTCACTCGGTCCACCATCTAACTACCCTCTTTGTTCAGGTGTTACTGAGGGCTGTAGAGACACTGAAACTACATGTCTGAGTCCATTGTCTTATACAGCTACAATCCAGCTATAATTTGTACCTGAACAAAATTTCTTCAGTCGAAATAGGTTTATTTGACACAGTCACTCACTTTAAATTTAAAATCGTGCAAAATCTTTCAGTGGTTGTCGCTGCAGTTTCCCACCAGCCTCATTCTCATTACAGTGCTTGACAAAGATGGCGGACGACCATTGACAGATTTTGGATAATTTTAAAAGCACTTGAGTGAAGTGTCAAATAAACCTATTTCGACTAAATATTGACCAGTCAGATGCACTTTTTCACTAAAAATGTCTTCAACTTCAGTGGTAATAAGAGAAAACGGTCAACAGGTTAATTTCTTTGTCATTGTATGTAGGAGGTTAATGCTATATCGAACAAGTTGTATTTTAATCGGAAATTGATGAAGAACTTTCCATCTACATATTTCAACAGCTAGCAGCTGTACACATTATGAAAGGTAAATACTCTCCGATTTACCTATATACTTATCATCATTTGTTATGAATTAATATATTAAACATGAATAAAAAGTGTTACTGAATTTAAACAAGATGTTTCGTTCCACCAGTTATTGTTGGCATTTAAAATGTTTAGGTAGAGTCAATTTTAACCCCATCTTGTAGTTGACAATAGATTTTCCATTCATAATCATATTCCAAATACGAGACCATAACCCATTCTATACAAAACCATTGACCTATTTATCAGGTAGTCTTAATAAAAGAATCTTTTAATCATAATATTGGCCCTCATTTCCTGCAATTTGCAGTAATGTCACAAGAATGTCTGCCACTCTCAGAGACACTTCCTATGTTTGTAACAACTGTAATGGTATCTCCCCTCTAGCTATCTCACATGTCACTTTGTGTTGTTATAACAGTAGCATTCAATACCCCACCACTGCTTGACTGGTTTATTGTGAATATTACTTCCTAAAAGATTAATCACTCACCAAATTAAAAAGTATGCCCAACTGAGCAATATCAGGTGCAAGTTCAACCACGGCAAAATGTCCGTGAATTAGGATGTACGCAAGATGTCAAAATGAATTTCCCATTTTCCGTTTTGAAACTGATGGTAACCTTGTGAATTTTTAGTTTTGCCCCCCCCCCCTATGCTTGACAATAACCCTACTAGGCACATTTGACTGTTGGATATTAAAATTTGATATTATTTCTGTCCAAAATTGAAGCCTATTTAAATGAAGTTGATTTTATGTTTGAGATTAAATTTCTTGCTCTATAACATGAGAGTACCCTTGGATATAAAACTGTGGATTAATTGTGTAATTATGGATTAACATGATGCATACAATGTGTATTGAATATTGACCTTGTGTATTTGATGATTGGATTAAGTTGAATAGAAGCAGATTAAATTTCCTATTTCTGCATAAAATCAGACTCAAGTTTACAACATAAATGGCAATGCACTTATCAGATTCATTTTTTTTTCAAAGTCACCAAACAAAACTGACAATTTTTATTCAAAGAAGGAAATGAATATTGATTCAATTCATACAGCAATGGTATGTGAATTCATTGTCATTATGTGTGTATGGTTGGAAGTTAAGTTCACATGGCTGAATTGAGGGCTTGAGATTAGATAAGACTGTCACAATGCAGTTGTGCAACTCTTTAAAAATTAAATGAACTCCAGTAATGGTGCATTGACAATCCATTAAAGCTTTTGTGGCTCAAGTGAATAAATTGAGAGGTCAATTGCCAGGGTCAATTGTTTGTTATTTAATGGGACTGTTCAGGGAGGAATTGTTGAAGTTTGTGGGAACCATAGAATTAGATAATCATCATTTTTGATTGAGGCTTAAATTAAATCTGTTTGGATTGTTGTAGGATAACAGGGCCAAATTGCAGGTAGAAAATTTTAGAAATCTTGAAAATGAGAATTTCAAGGGAAGTAGAACCGTCCAAGATGACAAAATTCCAGAAGCAATCTCTTTTGAAAATGTATAAAGACAAAAGGATTATCAGGCTGAGCAGCTAAGCCTCACGGAAAAAATAAAAAATCAATAAGCAGTTAACCCGACAAGCCCTTTACCTGGGGAGTCCGCAAACATACTTGTCTTGGGTAAAATGGTCAATATTAAGTTATTGTCCTTGAAATATTAAACCATGTCAATACAAAATTACATGGCCCAGACAGCCTGGGGACACCAAGGTTTTGTATTTCAACATTGGAAAATAAATTACATGATGTTACAAACAAGGGTAAACGTTGATTATAATTCTTTTTTCCAAATGATATCTTGGCTTAGTATGATTTTAATATCTAATGTTCCTGTACCAATAGATATATTTCCAAATACCGGGGTGTGAGTTTCAATGAAAATGGTGTAAATTTACTTCAAATGCTTCACTGGTTAACAGTCATTATTCTATTCGAATTTATGTTCCGTGAAATTGGTTTTTAAGGAAAAAAGACCCCTAGATTTAGGCAATAAGTTTATCTTTCAAACAAGTAGGCCGGTTGGACTGGTGGTCGAATATTTAGCGCACAGGATTGCGACCCTGGTTCGCGGCACCAGGTGGACTCTTTGCTTTCTGAAGTCCTTTACCATCCCTAAGCTCACTTGTGCGAAATACTCATAAAATGAGGTCTACACAGTATCATATAGACATAGAAGCAATGTTTCCTTCTTAACATTCTTAAATGTCAACAAACTAAGGTCAAACTCGGCTGAATTTCAGGCAAATGTCCCATGCACTCTGAAAATGCTGAACAAATTTGTCACAGATTTTCCATGTACATTCATGTTGTACATACTTGAAATTCCAGGCAGACTAATTATGACTGATTATGCTGTATCATGTCATTATCAGCTGATTGGAGTCACATGGAAGAACTGAGGATTACACCTGGCAAGAGTCATCTAGAAATTAGAATATTGATGCAGAGCAATGATGCATGGACCAATACAATCATCAAAATGGCAGTCTGGTAATTTACCCAATGTAATTTACATGGCTTCGGCTAGCATTTCTCATTCGCAAGCAACTAACTTGCGAGATATTTATATCAAATTCTGTATGAAACTGTAGGAAGAATCCCGGAGGAAGAATTAAATTGTTAAAATAGCTTATGATTGGATTCAGCTCCCTATACTAGTATGCTGATATTAAAGTGGGAAAAAAAGAAGAGAAAAGAAACATTTTATCTTGAGGCAAATGGCAGGTGAACTAGGGTGATCTGAATTTAATCTGGAATGTTTTTTTTATCTTGTGATTTAATCACACTTTGATAGCTATAACAATGAAAATTCCTGGTAAAAATATCATTGTATGAATCGCAATTTCAATCCAAGATTCTGATTTTGATTTCTAGACTTTGATCATGGTATAAATCTGCATGAGCATCAACATGATTCAGAGACATATCTTTGGCGTCCTAGTTTTTGCATGGTAATAGTCAAGTTTACAGTTAAAATATCAGTCATGTTTCATCATGATGAGCAATATTTAGGCTATGTTCCAACATACACACATTCCATAGCAATGTATACAGGCCATGAAAAGTGACCTTTTGCCATTAGTTGACTGTGTTGACATGTCTATGTTTTGACAGCAAATCAACTGTCAGCCTATGTTTTGCCACGTGTGAATTGGGCATGAATATTTAGATCAGCTGGCTTACCAAAATCCTATCAAAAATTAAGAATAAAATTATGAAAATGGCAAGCTTTGTCTCCTATGATCAATTTTTCCTTTGTGATGTAACTGATGTGTCATAAATAAAGGGGTTTTGTCAGATTTGAACCATATGTGCTGTGATACATTGAAAATTGACAGTGTGTCATTTCTATGGTTACCATGTTTTGTATGTTTTGAGAGAAAATATACTAACAAAGGACTACTTTTTAAGCAAGCTGTTGATGGACTAAATGTTTTTTGACATTGGTAAAAGGGATTTTGTATCATGTACATCAAGATTTATATCATAACTTTCGGTTAATGTTGATAATGAGTCACCATATCAAGACTTTAGAAAGTTCTGTAAACTTATTGATATTTAGCTATCTTTCAAGATATTTCAAACTATTTTGTTGTATAAATATATCTCATGGATTGTAGATTTTATAATTTTTATTAAAAATATATTTTTATTTTTCACTTTTAAAAATTTGATTGTTAAATTGTTCTGATGCATCGATTCCAAATGTTTATATAATAAAATTCACAAATCTTTGAATTTCCTTTTTTAACTTCATTTTATGATGTTGAAAAAAAATCACATGAATATTGGAAACCAATTATCACCAACTAAATATTTAAAATATTCATAGTCTTTGTTCATTTTACGGTTTGAACAAAAAATCTCTAAAAATTAATTATCACCATCTAAATATTTGAAACACTCATCCGTTTATTCACTTTATTGGGACATACCAGTATGTTCAAGAACAAAAATCTCGTAAATATTGAAAACCAATTATCACCATTTATCTAACTGTTTTAAACATTCATTTGTTCTTCCCTATAATCACAGATAATCTCGATGTCATAAATGTTTGATTGCTACTCGATCAAAGCGATATACAGCATCATAAACATTCTAAAAGTTAAAAAATGTTCAGCAAGGAATTTATACAACAAACTGTTTTGTTGATGAGATTATCAGGAATAATTGTGAAACCATTTTGCAAAATAATAATCCTACAGAATTTTAAAGAAATGGCAAAGCAATTTTTTGAAGCTAAATTCCCACATTGAAAATTGAACGTTTTTAGTCAACCATCAGTTTCTGTTGTAAACCAAATTTGTTTTAGGACTTCTAAAATATAATTTTGATCACTTGATTATAAAAATGCACCTTGCTGAACTGCATTAAGAAATGAATCTTTCCCACCCCTTGGCTGTAAAAAGAAAATAAAGACTACATTGAATTTCCATTTCAAATCACAATTTAATAACATTGGGTCAGATAGGGTCACAAAGAACGTCACAAGTATTTTGTGGGGGTTTTATACACACCCATTGACCTAGTTATCTGGATATACAATTAATATATTTATTGTCACGTTTCATAAGTACTGCTACGGTTCATTGAACTATGGTGTGAACACAGTCATTGTATGTGCAAGGAACATGAGTATCAGATGTCCAGAACTATTGTTCTCAACACTTTGGGATTTTAATTTTTAAAATTTATAACTCATTTTGATTTATTTGCTATATTTTAAACTCATACATCGCTACTTACAAATGTAGAATTATCAATTATGGAAATACGATGTTTTCATCCGTTCCTTTTTCACAATTTGATCGTTTTTCGTTGCCAATTCTTGTGTACAACCTTTATCTTTATCGAAAACACAATGATAATTACGTTATAGTTGATCTCAGTTATCTTGGCGACCCATCGAGATATTTTATCAAGTCACATTGGCCCCCTGTATAGAGATCTCGGGAAGCGAAAGTATTTATTTGTTCAGATGAATGTAAGGATGCAATTTGTAACAAAAAATACAAAGCAATTGACCTCATTCAATAGTTGATAATTTCACATTTGTAAGTAGCGATGTATAGCTTTAAATATTTAAAACATTCATACTCTTTTGCTGAATAATTTGAATTGTTGGAACCCTTGTAAAGTGCCTTGTTGAAAGAGTCAATATTAATTCAAGGTAGAAGGTGCCCGCTTTTCTCGTCAATGCTGAAGGTGGCAACTGAAATGACGATTTATGAAATGATATATTTGTGACTGCAAAGGGCAACGATATGACGCGTTCAGCGAGTAAGCCTGTATGTTGTAATAATAATATGAATGATAAAAAAAGACTTTGCACTTTATTGTGCAAACTAATTACAATGCATGAGCCAGATTGCATGGACCCTAGAAATTGCATACATAGTTCACACAAAACTTGTCTCATATTCAAACATGCGAGCTTTGGTTAAATAATGGGTTACAAGTGAATAGCAAATAAACAATGAGCTCTTTTATATATAAATTTTCTTTTATAAAAATGAAATGCTTTCATAAAAATTTTATGAAAGTGGGTTACACACATACATTTTTAAAAAAAATTGATTCAAATACTACACAAAAATTTCAATTCTGAAAAAATTGTTTAATGTTTTGCCAGTAATTTTGACACTGACTTCTTTCCAAAAGTATGCAACATTATTCAAACACCTACTAACAGTAAATTGCCAAGAGAAACAGACAGAAGTATGGCAGAAATGCACCAAGCCCATTATTAAAACAATAGACACGTCATAAGTATGCCATACTTCTGTCTGTATTTATTTTCAATATACTGTAACTTGTTATCCCAAAAAATTATTTTAGACATTTCATTTACCTTAACAAAAAAATGATGAAAACAATTTTGCCGTTTGGCGTCTTCAAACTTTTAAATTTTTTTGCTTTGAAAGCAAAAAAAATTATATCATGAATGCAGAAAAGAGTATTCACATGAACTAAATTACAAACCAAACTACATTTTCCCATGAAGAAAAGCGTTTGTTCTGAGAACAAATTTACAAATTACTGAATTTCTTTGAAATGTGAAACTGATGATCGTGAGTTTTCTTGTAGGCATAACAACACAAACAAGAAATTGTTTGTCACCAGGTCACCACATGAAAAAAAGCTATTTTAGAACGAACTTAAAACAGCTTAAATAACACAGCACCACACAATTACACAATATTTTATAGTAACAATGTCTTCTTTTGTTGTAACCGCTAGTCCTTTAATGTTTGTATTGGTATAAGAATAAAAGAAACTATTAGAGTCATGGTCAAGGAAATTTTCACTGCAACTTGTTTAAGTTATGACTTTTATGGTCATGGATAAGGCTTATGCATCTTTAATCTTAACTTGATACAAATACCAGAATTTTTGGGACAAGCCATTAGTTGGAGACACCAATATGGATTTATAAATTTTTTATGAACTGAGCTAATGGATTGTGCTTTAAACGTGTCCCTTTCGTTCTGGATCCCCTCTCTCGTGGGATTATGTTCCAGGTGGCAAGGTTATTAAAATTCAAAATTCATTATTGTTATGGAGATTTTTTTTTTTAAATTTGCTAAAAAATACTATCATTCGACAGAATGAGGTGTTTTAGGAACTTTTCATAAATTTTGCAATTTTACATGCAGCAGTTTTCTTGTAATTTCGAGAAAGGAAATTTTAATTTAAAAATCAACCGGCACACCTAGGACACAGTCCAGGACTTGTTTGAATTGTGAATGAATGACATAACACCACACGACAGAGATATCTCATTTGAATAAGATGACAGTGAAGCTCTATGTCTCGCGAGCGGGGTCTTTGAAGGCGCTGAGTGTTGGCCACTCCCCGTCTGGGTTTACTGTCAATCAGTGAAATGTTTGCTTGGTGTTGAGTTGTCAAGTCGAGCCCTGTCTTAAGACAGGGTTTGATTTGGATACAAAAAGCACCCAAATAGCCCCACAGATTTTTTTTGAACGTTTTTACTTAGGGACTCGTACACAAAATTCTGATTTGCATTTTGACGACAGATTTGAACCAACGTAGAGACAGTATCTTTACGGTAAGTAATTTGGTGAGTAGGAGAATTGAGTTTACCTTAGTAAGAATGATGAGATGTTTTAGATCCAATTATATTTTACTGCTACACACTACTGCTTGATAGTTCTTTTTGTTGAATGGCATTGTGGCCAAAACCTTTTTTTATTTCAAGGTCAAGCATAAAGGGTTCTTTCACATCAATTCCATCATTTCGCATTTTATCCTCTTCCATAATTCGCAGTAATGGCGGACACTCAACTCTATCAGGTACAATGTTAGTTTTAAATTCAGGAAAAGCGTCCGGCGCTAGGTTACAGTATTTTGACTCCTCTTCTTTTGATAATAACCGCCAATCAGGCTTATGTCCAGTAGTTAATTTCCATTCTCCGTCAAACTCTTTTCCTCGAAAAACGTGTTTGCACCAGACAATTCCTCTCCGCAGTTCCTGGATAAAATAACATTCAATAATGAAAATGGGCTATCAGTATCAGTATCATTTATAAGTTATTTAAAATGACTTGGAAACATTGGGTTTTTACAAGTAATGGCCATTGTAAAGCAGAATATGTACGAAGACAGCCTGAAAACATACTTTTGTCTTTTGCTTATATATAGATATAAGCGAGCCTTTGGCGAGGTTATGAATGAAATTTCAAATGAATTGCCTATCAAATAGATGAAACGAGTGTAGAATTATGGGTTGAAACGTCTGACCATCAAAAGAAATCTCACCCAGTAAGTGAACTATTTTATATATGAGTGTAGAATTGTTTTTCTCACCAGAAACCAAAATCTCGCAATTTTTGTTTTTTGGGAAACTAACACTCTTTCTTATAAAATTTGTTGACAAAACATTGAAATCACATGTCAAGAGCCGTTCTTGGTGTTTACTGCAATCTAATTTTAGAACGTGCACTAACATTTTCTAGCATTCAACGCTGTCTAAAAGTGCAACGTCAAGGGCCAGTAAAAGCACATTTATTTGAATTTTCAGACTGCTAGACCTTTGTCTGAGGATTGAGATGGCATGGTTGATGCGATAGTTTCAAAGGCATAGAAGGGTGGCACTGCTCAGGTTGCAAAGAAAACAACTAGTTTTAAAATGTTTTGTTGACCTAAGGTATGAAGCCCTGATTTGAACTTTTTTAAAAAAATGATGGAATGGTTTAAATCGCAGAGACAGTAACTTGAATGAACTATTCCTTCATGACCCAAACTTACTGGGTCTGACGTATCTGCTGAGACTTTTTTGATGACATAGTAAGTGGGTTGTGGGTAGCGCTTTGCAAATGTGTCTCGTACAACAGTTCGGCCCACGCCAAAGTTTTTCAGTCGTAGCAGAATTTCAAATAGGGTTTTCCCTTGGTATGTATTTACCCGTCCAATATAGCGGATAGGCATGTCTGAAATAAAGACCACGGATTATGAATAATTGTATCCCTAACATGTAGGAAGTATCTTCATTTTCCTAACTTTAGCGATACGGCACAAAATTGGGGAAATGCTATCTATCCACATGGAGCGAATTTTGATGCCATCTTGAAACAGGAGGTTTCCCGTCTCTGTATAACGTAAACGACTGAATAGCAGTTATCATAGCCAGGATCTTTCCGTGTACTTTTCAGAGTGTAAAATGTATTACTGTATAGCCCCGCCATTGAGTGCATGCCTATATGCGAAATAATCCGTTTTTTTTCGCAATTTTTTTCACCTCAAATGCCCACATAATAATCACATGGGCCTACAAGTTCCGCGATTAGGCGCCTTTCCACAATTAGGCGCATGCACTCAATGGCAGGGCTATACAGTAATCATAATGACTGTAATCATGACAATCATGTCATTAGTTTACTTTTGGACAATCAATGTGACTCTGAGTCTCTGAGACTGAGAAATCAGTGACAGTGGCAGTGCTCATTTACAATTTACTTGGCAATTGCCATATGTTATACAGGCATAGTTGCCAACCATCCCGAATTTGGCGGGACTGTCCGATTTTTTGCCATTTTTCACAAATGTCCCGCCGTCCCGATTTGTCCCAATTTTTGATGGATTCTGAAAGAATGTCCCGCTTTTTGAACAACGATTGTCAAATGAGGTAATTT
>JAOXYC010217350.1:0-11088 GCA_028565715.1 Phoronis pallida
TCACCATGGTAGGAATAGATACTGTATCGACAAGAACTATGCTGGAACTCTCATCATTTGGGACAGAATGTTTGGTAGGGGATGGACGAATTTCATACAGAGACACATATTTCTATCGTTTAATCAAAACAGAATTTACAAACGAAATTGACTTGAAATTGCAGTCTGTGATATTACTATCTCCATTATCCACTGGAAGTTTGCAAATGATTTCACCAATATGATTGTATTTAAATTTTTGCTCCCAAAATGCTGCTTGGACTACAAAAATATATATACTGGTAAAATATAACATTAGTAATGTCAATGTCACTATTTTTATTGACTCAGAAGTGGCCAAAAAATAAAGGTTTTTGGATGTAGCCAAATTGTTCATATTTTCGGAAAAGCCAAAAAAACAAAGCAACTGACCTTGTTCAAAGTTTTTATAACATTTTGCTTGTGATGTCTGGCTTTAAGCATCAAGCTTTCGTTTTTACAGGCACTTTTGCTGAAGAAGAAGATGAGGTGGTTTATGGTCTAGTCCATCCAATAAATTCATGGAATCCAATTTATACACAGGTAAGAACCTAGAATGCATCCCAGCCTGGCAGTTCTAGTAGGTATACAAATATAGGATCTGGAGGCACATTCATTTCATATCATCCCAATGTATGAGTTTCAATAAGGTCTGGAAATCGCGTGACATTTTGATACACATTGAAATTGCTGAAAAATGTTTCTCATTGTCTGCCGAGCAACATGTTTTAGACCTCCCATGCTGGGTTCCGTATAGAAACAGGCCAGTTGTCCAAATCCTTTAAAACGGACGCCAGTAGGACCCCTCACAGAACCGACCCGATCAAAAGCCTGACACGAATCAATTACCTGATAGCTATCGCGTAATTACGCTGAGATTACCGCGCCATTGTTAGAACTGGTTAGCGGGATGTTTACATAACTGTTTACAATGGCAGGTTTCAGGTTAATTACTTTATTGCTGCCTTGGTCAAGATGGGCTTATTATTCTTAGATCATAGATAACGGTGAGAATCTGGGTGATGTAAGCGTCTAACGCTGTTGTCCATCATGGTCTTAGGTCATGTGACAAAGGAATATTTGAGTTTTAAAACACATTTATTGGTCATTTAACACCTTAGATGGAGGTCTTATATTAAAATGTGAATCGGTATATTTTAAACAACTTTAATTGTTAGAAATTGTTTCTAGTGGACAGTATTGCTATTTTAAGACACAGGGCATACATTTCTTACATTTCTTAGCTCTCCAAGTTGAAAATGAAACAGGACCTTCGCTTTTTCTCAGAAATGATGGTAAAAAGCTTTGAATAAAAGTGCTATATAAAATATAAATCGACATTATTTATTAATAGTAAAACCAAAAGGTTCATTATTTGAAATGCCATTACCAG
The DNA here is from genome assembly GCA_028565715.1 of Phoronis pallida. Lineage (NCBI taxonomy): Eukaryota > Metazoa > Phoronida > Phoronidae > Phoronis > Phoronis pallida. Next base: position 1,412 of record JAOXYC010217350.1, read on the forward strand.
TTTAAAAACGATGAATAAATAAATATTATAAATAAAACATCTTCGTCATTTTATTAATTCATTTATTTATTCATTCATTCATGTTACCACTAGCAAACAGCACTGTAAATATAACCACATTCCAGGTGAACCACTGGATGTACATTTTGGAAACTAGCTGGAATACTAAAGGCATGTTGAATAAATTACTGGTGTTCATCAATGGACCAGGCTGGGAACCAGGCAAACCTAGACTGGGCAACATTGAAGATATTCCTGATGTAAGTATAGAGAGCGCCTAGCTATCAAATACGGAAACTTAAAAGATTCCAAACTTCCTTGTGGCTGTGAGTGTCAGTAGAGTTTAAATATTAAAACAACAACTGTTTAAAAGCGACATGTTTTGACAAACCTCTTGTCATCATCAAGCTTTATTGCAGAATGACTAAATGCCAAGCCATGTGACTGTTGAATATAAATTGAGTACATCGGGATTACTGAATACAAAAACCAGGATTGGCAAAGTAACAATGAATCAATACAAAAACGAAGATTTCGTGAGCTACCTGGGTGTTTTTTCTTTTCAGTTTTATTTTTTTTATTATCTCATTGACAATTCAAAATACAAGCAAATACAATAAATTCAGTTTGGAAAGCGAATCATTACATCACAGGGCATTACCGGCATGATGTGTAATGTCCTACCCGTCATGATGATAACCCTGTGATCCACCAGCCTTCCTCAATTCACCACGGAGCTAAACCCCATTTAACTCTCAGCTGAGATTGTAAACCTAATCCAGCGTAACTACAAACTAATGAGGTCAATGATTTTTGTAAAGGGTCCGAATTCATGCACAACCCAGACAATAGGATTAGCGAGCAAGGAGGAAAACTTTGAAACAGCCAGGATACTTTGGCTAAACCAGTGTATGTGTCTACCATCCAGCAGTTCTGAACTCTATTGTGTTCCAAAAAGGTATTTCTACGACTGTTTTCTGTTTACAAGTTTGCTACTCTTTATTTTAGATTCAGGCCCCACAGCCTGTATATAACCCCCACATCGGAGGACTGAAGACAGCCTACACTGGTGTACATTTCATGATAGCATTGGCTATTTATTCAGTGATACAGTCAAAGATTTTGGTAAGTTAAAAGATACACATATTACCGGTAAGATAAATAAATCATTTGACGATTTTTATCATGAAACCATCATATCATCACTAAACTAAATGTGTTTATCAGACTTACAAAACTGATTTAAATATTATTCTTATGTCATTTTAGGATCTTTCCCAGCCCAGCATGTTGTTTTGTGTGGGATTTATTGTCTGGACCCTTTTCAATGTCGGGGCCCTTGGTGAAAATAAGTAAGTTGAAATAATGTATGAAATAAAGTTAATTTATTATTTTAAGATAAAAAGCATAACGTCCATCATTCTACAAATAAAGCTCCATCGAAACATGTTGCGATTTAAAAATCGAAACATTTAAAAACTTGGTTGTTTTTATAAGAATAGACCTACTATTACTGCTCGTCACTACCTGAACTTTTTAAAATACATGTACCACTATGATTTTACTGGCCCAAAGTGATACAAAAACAGAAAAATTCAGATCAGTTTGGAATTTTACAGCATTTTCTATGTTCTACAAATGATGCTAGTCCTTTAATTTGTCCACAAAACTTCAATTGACTGCCTTGGAAGAGTATACCTTATTGCTGATATTTCACAGTCAGGAATCTTTCCATTCATGTAAAACATTCAGTGAGACATTTATCATCTTTCCAGGTCAATAGCCCCACTTTCTGAACTGCTGAGATGTCTATCCTTCTTTCTCCTCAGTCACAGAATCAGACAGGATTATCAGTTCAGCGATAACGTAATACTGGGCATGTACTCATTGTTCGCGGCCAGTGCTCTGTTTGTTGCAGGTTTATGCATGACCAATAGCAAGCAAGCAGTTAAACAAGAGTAAAAATGTAAATCAGTATTAAAACTCACAATAAGCTTGCAAATGTTCAAATTGATTATTGGCAAAGTACACAACAACTTGTAAACTTTTCAACATTGGAATTTGAAGGGTTTACACCCTCTCTCTTTTTGTATCAATCGATCATTTTTTGTAAAATTTTAATAACTATCTTTATATCTTCAGCGGGAAAACAGATTAAGCTTAGCTTAGTTTATACGACGTTTAAGATTGAATTTATTTCAATAATGAAAAAAACATGTGAGCAACATGAACTGTTTGGAGAGTTTTGATTTAAAAATCCTGTCGCAGGGAAGATGCTTGCATATATAATTATTTATAAGAAAATTGAACCATTACGTGGGGCCAATTTTGTCACATGCATATGTTAATTGTTAATACAAACCAGTGCCAACATTTTATGGAATAGTCAATAGTAAAATGTTTTAAATATTTTTATTTTAATTTTAATTATTTTTTTTTGTAATAATTGTGTATTCAAAAACTAGTCAGCTGTTAAGTTTTAAAAATTTAAAATAAAAATTAAAGAGTTATTTTTCAATAATCATTCAATTGTGAAATGTTTCAATTGTGTAGGATGTTTTATTTTTTGTTTGTTTTTTTAAATATTTTTTTAATAATAATCATGTTATTGTGTATCTTTATATTTATAAGAGTGATTGCTTGTCAATATGATCACACAATAAAATTGGTGCTAATGATTTGACAAAACGAATGAATATGTAATTATTTAATTTGAAAAAGGACACCCCAGTGTATACCAAAATGTGATTCACATGGTAAAAATCAGAAAAAAATTGAACTGTTGACTTGGAATAGAACCCAACCACTGAAATGACAAGGCCCTTATATTCCCTGTCCCATTTGAATGGTTCAAAACACATGTCATGAAAACAGAAGACCCGGGTTCTATTCCCAGTTGAGAGTTCCAGATTTTTCTGCCTTTTCAAATTTCATACGTTGTACTATGTATATCCCGTCCTATTAATTATATGCTAACAAAAATTATGAACCTGAAAATAAATCTAACAATGTGACAGTCTTAATTTTCACTAAATGTTCTTGGATAAATTAAAAAAGTTACATAACACTATACATTTTTATTTGGTCATTTGAAGGGATCTATCTCACCATGCCCCTATTTTCACAAAATTTCGATTTCAGACTGAAATTACAAATCGTTATAAATCCAGTGCCTCACATTTCACCCAGCATTTAATCAAGGCAGCAAATTAGAAACGGCTTAAATAAAATCCTCTTTTAAAAGTTTCAGCAATGGCAGGGTTCTGCAGCTTTGCAAAAGAAAATGGTGTCCACATTTTGTAATCAGCTATTCCCTTTCAAGAGCAAGTCTGCATAATTCAAGGGTATCAGGTTATTTCTGAAGGTTAGGTTATCCACATAACATAAATTGTGCCATTATCTCAGGATTTAGTCTCTCCAAAAACCCCTCTTGATCTGTTCTCATCCCACAAGAATCAGGTATAGCTTATTAATGCTGGTGTCATTACTGTACTGGGGGTCAAGCTAAACATGGTCACCTACTCTTGGTAGTGCCCCTGAGAAGCTTCCAGTCTATCGTTTAAACAACGGGCTGAGTTCAATCTACACAGTCGGGATGTGGAGATCCATACCTCTGCGAAGCACTGACAACCAAATTTTTTTATATAAAACGCAATGTTTATCCCATATTCGTTCTATTGCCCCATCCTCTCCGATGATCTACAAATGCAATGAATATAATTTGAGGGTAACATAATGGTTGAGCAACGAAGGTCAAAAAATTTCCTTTTTTTCACAGCAGTCAGTTTGAATTCAAAGAATTGAGATTCACAGAATATTAAAGAGAAAAAACATGCCTTTAGCAGAGATTAAAATGGAGTAAATTAATGATATAAAAATTCACAAACATGTTGCTACAGTTAAATATATTTATTTTGCACGTTCAGAGATATTCTCTCTTCTTCAGCAAGGTAAAAGAGATTTTTTTTAACCGTAGTGACGTGTTCGTGGGGTTTTTTTAACTTAAAAATACAGCATTACTGTCACAGTGTAAATTCTCTTCACAATTTGTGTTATTCAGAAAATGCAGAGATACTGTGTAAATTTTCATCTGACAAAATTTGTGAAACTTTTTTAAATAATAATTTACTTAACACCACATTCCCTACCATCTTTCCAGTCATCCCATTCTCGGGCCTTTTTCAGAGTTTCTTCATCATCTTGTTCTAGCTTTTCTTCTTTTTCTAAATCTTGTTTCTCAATCTCTTTCTCCCTGAATACTGGATCATTGGCCTGCATTTGTTGGTGAAAATCCCTGAAATTATGAGAATACAGAACTGATGTTTGGTAAGAGATTTGCCCAATACAGACATTGTTTGCAATGGCTATAGAGTATGTTGGGTTTTTTTACGAAGCAGGCTGATCACCCCACTGAGCAGTGAGCACCCCAATCTTTTGATCTTATTTCAATAGAAGTAGTGAGTGTGTTAATTAAGTCTTTTAAGGATGTTATGTTAACAGCTTGTTCACCAGTTCTTACTTATGCGCCCCCTAAGGCCGAAGAGGACAGGTAACTGAGATTAAAGTAATTTTTAACTGGTTGGTAATGCATTAAGCACTGGAAATGGTGACTTCTTGACCGAGGTGTCTTCGGCTTTGATGATGAGTTGAGCATGAGATTGTATTTTCTCACATGATAAGTTCAATCTCAAATAAATCCGAGCCTTGGCGAGGATTTTGACGAGTTTTGAGAAATTTATTATTCAATGACGATGAGTTTATTGTTCCTTTTCTCACATAAAACAGTGACGATGCGTTGTCGAAGAAAAAACGAGTCGCGTATGAATACAGTGATCCGTATCATTTTGAGAAATTTATTATTCAATAACACTAGTTAATTATCCTATATATAATATATAATTAATGAAAATCATTCACAAGACCGAAAAACTTATATTTCTGAACTGTTTTTCTATCATGGAACCTATTGACACTAATGCACCTTTTAATCTGCATTTCAAAAGTTGTTTTCACCATTAGTGAAAATAAATCTGGTTTGCATGCTGAAAATGTACTTGCTATTGGATAAATGAATGAATTTCCAATGTACATACTCAGGTCCAGGTAACCTCCCAGCCGCAATCTGTTGATCTGCCCACTCTTCTATCGTATACACTGGTAGACTAGGGTAGCCGGCACCTAACACTTTCTTCTGTATATCGCTCTTTGTGATGATAAAGGGACGAGCCAGCTGGAAATGAAAATTACAATACAATAACACAGAAAATTTTGTCTTGGGCCTAATAAGCACACAGTGGGCATAGAAAATTCACTAATTTTGTTACCGTACTTGGTTTTCACCAAAAGCAATTTTTTAGTTTTTTAGCTTTTACTTTTAAATTATCTTTTTCATAATTTTGTTTTGCCAAAAACCCTCAAAAACCATCTGAAAAAAGGTAAGCATGCACGTTAACAATCATTTATGTCTCTTAGAGGAGTGCTTTAGGGCCAGACTAAATTCATATTAGGGGAATAAGAATAAGATAAAAGATTATGTATTAAGATATGGACCAGATTTTGAAAAAATTGAATCAAACAAAAAGTGATTTGAGAATCATTTTATCACACAACATCAATCTATCAGAAAAACTTTGAATTTCTAAGTAAATCCTCTATGACAGGCTGTTACCTTGGAATATAATAAAAATAGACACGCTAAACAAATGCGTCCAAGGCAAGTGCAACGCAATTTTTACCAAGTTTATAAAAAAACAATGTATAGTTCTGAAGTAGAAATTGGCTGTACTAGGAGACTAGCAGTAGTAGTAATGTAATTGTCAATGAATTTAACATCCTGTATACAAACTTTCAAAACATTATTAGTCAAAAATGTATTAATACGGTCAAAACAAGCTATTGTCGATTGAGAATTAATATTGCCACCAGAGGGTTAGGGTAGGCGTGACGACCCTAAGAGCGACTGGATCTGGCTCATTGATATAAGGAACATATGTATTTAGTTTCATCAAAATCTGTCAAGTTTTCAAAAAAGTGCAAACAAGCAATAATTTGTCTATTTCCAAAGTAATTCTGCCACAAGGGAGAGTTAGAGTAGATGTCACAACCCGAAAAGCTTAGCCGTTGCCGGCTCATTGACGTAAGGAACATGTATGCCAAGCTTTGTAAAAATCTGTCCAGCTTTTTACAAACAAAAGTGCAGACAAGCAATTGTAGATTTCCGAACTAATTCTGCCACCAGGGGGAGTTAGGGTGGACGTGACTAACCGAAAAGCGACAGATGCCGGCACATTGACAAAAGGAACAAGTATGCCAGGTTTCTTAAAAATCCATCGAGCGGTTATCAAGAAAAAGAGCAGACAAGCAATTGTTGATTTCCAAAGTTATTCTGCCACCAGGGGGACGTGACGTGACGACCGGATAAGTGATTGGTTCTGGCTTGTTGATGTAAGGAACGTGTATGACAAGTTTTGTCAAAATCTGACAAGCCGTTTTCACACAAAAGTGGGGACAAGCAATTGTTGATTTCAGAATTAATTCTACCACCAGGGGGGGTGAGGGTAGACGTGACGACCCGAAAAAGCGACAGGTGTCGGCACATTGACAAAAGGAACAAGTATGCAAGGTTTCCCCTGTCAAGCAAGAAAAAGTGCAGACAAGCAATTGTCGATTTCCGAGGCAATTCTGCCACCAGGGGGAGTTAGGGTAGACGTGACTACCCGAAAAGCGACTGGTGCCGGCTCGTTGATGTAAGGAACATGGCAGGCAAGTGCGGACAAGCAATTGTGGACGGACGGACGGACGGACTGGCAGCCTACAATATGGGACCACAAGTGGACACATCAAAATGAGGTGCAAGGCTGAGAATATAATGAAAAGGACGTGCAAAAGTTGAATTTAATAAATCTATACTACAAAACAATGGTAGTTGTGTGTTAAAGATGCAGTCATGGATAAGGCTTATAAGCCTTATCCATGACCATAAAAGCTCGAAAAGGCATTGGGATATGCATTCAGATTAATTTGGGGAGCCAGAAATTATGGAATATTCCAAGTATGGGGCATGAAGTTCTAAATATGCAAGTTTTATGACTTTTATGGTCACTAAATGCATCTTCAATTAAAATGAACAGATGAAAATAATTGACAGGCAAATTTCTGACAGAGCTCTTGCAAGGCACTATCTAAAAATAAAATATTGTTTTAAAATCTTCTAAGTAAAATTGAAATCGGTTATTTTTGTGATGCACCTGGTGGAAAGTCTTAATCATGTTAAATTCAAGGGATGACAGCTCTTAAAAAACAATGGGCAATAAAAAATATATCTGTCTCTTTTAGTTCAGTTTTTCTCAATTGTGCTTAATATTCAAAGTACATGCATCTTTATCAAAATCATAATTTTCAAAACTATGTGAAACCATGTTTTTAAAGGGTAATATATTTTACATTTTATTTTCTTCAATGACCTAAAGATTTTATAAATGCTTGGGCCAGGTAATATCTGAAATTTATAAGCCATACAAAAATGTTCAGAGATTAGAAACATTTGGTTATCATGTCAAGTGATTGCATCCAGGGGCTAATAAATTGTCGGAAGTGACGTGGGATTGGCAGTGCTTCCAAAACGAGGTCTTAACCTGAACTCATTCTTTCTACGGACATCTTGGATATGTTGGTGCATAACAAAATTCGCTTGCGCACCAAATTCCACATTTGGATAGAAAAGATAAAGGAATTTTGGTAAAATTTGACCTAAGGTAAACAAATATGTATTAAATTTTTATAAATTATGATAACCATATAAAGTTCTGCTTGCCTGAGAGAGGGTTTATCAAACAAAGGCATTTATCAAACACGGAAATTGACAGTTTTCCCAAGCGCTCATTCATTTAGGAAAAAAGGAGTAAATAAGTTCATTTTTCACATCATCTTCAATACATTGTTCAGGTTCATCATTTGGAATTAGCTTTGTCTAATTTTCCTAAATTTGAAATTGTAATTTGTTGTCAAGTATTGCATCATTAGTAGTGTTTGAATTATCAGTTAACTGTGGCGCGAGACCATATTCAAAGGCATCAATGATTTATTGTGCACACAACAGCAACATTAGGTGATATAGCACACTACCTGCAAGTGGTATTGAATATTGTTTAATAATATAAAACTGTTATTTACAGAAATGGAACACTGCGGACATTTTGAATCCAGAAATGAAGGTACGTATATAAGAAAAAATAGGTTTTAAAAAAAAGTTTTAGAATCACATATTTCACAGGAAATTGTGAAAGTTGAATGATTTTTCCCCATTTTGCAATTTCATTGAGCAATCACTGGATTTTAATAATAGGTGGTCAGTGGATAAAAACTCAAATCCTAAGTTGTTCCAAAAATGAATAAACAAATTCAGACTTTAATCACTTTAATATAGGGACAACATCAAAAGGCCAGCTGGAACCCTCTCCTGTTCAACAACAGCGGGCAACAAGTGACATGGGCAGTGATAAAGGTAAGCACGGGGGTCCAGTACCCACTAAATTACCCATCATCATTGATGAATGTTGAGGAACAAGGTTTCTAAACCAAACTTGCATAATTTATCCACACTGGAAAATTTATGTCACTCACTAAAAAGAAGTTGATAAAAATGAAGTTAATGACGAAATCCGGTATATATTTGCAGAATAAAAACCCAAACAGTTAAGGCGAAACTCTAAAGCAGTATTTGTTGTGTTTTTAAGCTAATAATATGGCAAAATCAAGCAGCAGTGGTTATTACAGCCAGGGACCGCAGGAGTTCAAAATGTTCCAAAGAAACGAAGCAGGGAATTTGATGATTTGTTCCATGGATGGCACAATTAAACCTGATGTCCCTGTTGCTTATGGATTTGCAGAAGATGAAAGTGAGTGTGTATCAAATGTGCCAAAAAAATATAAAACAAATTTTTCACACATATCTAACTAAAGAGATATTGTTTTTAGTTTTTGCCCAAAAAATTAAGTATTTAAGGCATTCAACAGGTTTACCAGTCAGAACTTTCTTTAAATCCAGAAAATGAAAAACCAGAGTTTGAGATGAGAACAAACCAAGCTTCTGCTGAGAGCCAACACAAATGTTACACAAATGTTGAACAAACAGATGGTGATAATGACGATACCTTGGTGAAGAAGGTTCAACCACTTGGTGAGAACAATTCTTTCAATGCATATAATTCTACAGTTTTCAATGAAACCTTGCTGCAATTGAAGAATCTAAAAATGACTGTCTGCATTTTTAACTTCAAATACATTTTATGAACAATTTCAAATCTGGGCTTTTAGTAGGTTGGCAAAAGTTGAACTTTGAAAGCAGTTAACAAAATGATATCTGTTTTGCTTTATTGTGACTCGTATCTGTTTTAATCAGGCAATGAACAGGAACATGTGGATGATGGCGAACTGACCACAATGGTGAAGGAAGCCTTGCTAACATCAGGTAAGTACATTTTATGAATCCGTCTAGTCTCTCCCACAGCCCATCTCAAACAATGGTCTGTTCTCGTTACGCAATACTCGAGTCTCGTTAACTATAGGTTGATACACCTCACTCTGCTTAAGGTGGATTCCCACCATTTCTTGAGACATCTAGCGGCAAACGACGTTTTTAATTCACTATTAGTGCAGAACAATGGTTTGACGTCATA
>JAOXYC010217461.1:0-11084 GCA_028565715.1 Phoronis pallida
GAGAAAACGCTTCGTAAAATAAGCAACGCAGAGACTAGCTGTATATTTAATCAAACATGTTTGAACGAGAATCTGCTCCCAATCTATTTAAATTAAAGAACAAGTTAAGTCAGGTCAGTTCTACGTCCACCAGAGATTACAGTCCGGTAGATGCGCAGTTCGAATGTCGTGACCTGCTGTTGTATAAATGGAAATGTTTATTTCCCAGATACATGTACGTGAATCCGGCGACGACCAAAATTGCATCAGATAAAAGTTGCGCATCTTCTTGACTATAATATCTGGTCCCCGGGATCTGGTCATGATATCTTTTTATGTGAAATTAGTAAACAAGTACAGGCCAAATTCCAGCCCTAGATGTCAGAATAGAAAGTTACTATAGGATGAACGTGTTGACTAAAGTTATGTATTTTCAGCTACGACTATCAGTGTGACAACTACAACGACATCTCCGTACGCTTGTACAAGTAAGCAATTTATCAATAAGTGAGTTAAAATAGATTGAAATCCAGCACTTTATTTCCGGTAAATATAATAAAAACAGTAAAAACACTAGCTTCTTATTTAATTACACTTGACGAAGAAGTGTTTCGCCAAGTCGTCCGAAAGCTAGTGTTTTTACTGTTTTTATTATATTTACCGGAAATAAAGTGCTGGATTTTAATCTATTTTGACTCGTCTGTATACACTCCGGTCTCGACAACATACTTTATTTTATTAATAAGTGCTATACATATTAAATGAAGTCTGACATATTTTTGATGTCAGATTTCATTTAATCAATATGAAACGCGATGACATTTTTGTTGACAGAATGTTCTGGTACTCCTTCTAATACTTTTTTGTTTTCTTCATAAGCTATTACGATTATTTCAAACGATTGTTTTCCTCTCTGAGATCATTGCATGAGCATGGTAATTTTATTGAAATAAAAAATAAGAACTTTTAAAACATCACAACGTATCGGACCATGCCCTTTCTCAGATTTGTACACACTGAGGAAAGACACGGTCCTATACGTTAACGTGATTTTAAGTTCTAATTTTTGATTTCAATATACCAGTCTTCGTCATTTTACCTGTTTATTTATTTATAATTGCTTTTTAGTGGTAACAGCTCATCATAATATGTACCTTTTGGTCTAATTATTGACATTCGAGATCATTGAGTGACGTTTGATCTCTCAAAGTTCCTATGAATACGTATATTATCCCCTCATTTTCATTAAAAGTCATGCCAGTCGTGGTAGAGCCTTAATTGTCCACCCGTAGGCTTAGGGATTCAAAGATACGTTCCTTTACCCAACACAGTATACATTCAGTGAATTCAATGTGGTTTCTCAAAAAGCGATTGCATTTTTTTCTTCCAGATTATAAAGTTCTAAGTGAATCCTGGCGAAGTGTTAACAATCAGGAGACGACAGTGCGCTGTGACATTGGTTTGACAGTAGGCTGGTACCGGATCCAGGGAGCAGCGGGGACACGCCTGATGGACTTGACTGATATGAACGCCCTCCCTTCCATCCAGGTAATAATAATGGGAAGCTATCAAGCCTGGGCTAGAACCCACGAACTTTTTGGTTAAAAGGCCAATACTCTAACCACTAAGCTACGAACGCCTCCTTCAGGTAGCGTTGAATAAACCTTTAAATCACTTTGAACATAGAAAATTGAATACAAATTTACAGAACTTAACCATCATAAATATTTAAAGAAACAGATTAAATTGGCTAAACAAGAATCATGATATATTATTGAATGTGTTGTCCGTGTTCTCCGTTATCTCAATCTCCGAATTCCACAGTATTTATTGACTATTGTATGTGTTTAAATACAGACGTGTTACTCCAAAAAGTGAAAAGGCCAGAGTTTCAACTTGAGGTCTAATGGAACCCGTGCCAGACTGATTATTGCTTTCAGTTGAAGACCAGATTCATTATAACGACTTGCATAACCGTTCAACATTTCAGACTTTTCAAGGCAGCAAAGCTTGTGGGACTCATAGAAAGTTACACTTACACGGCACACACCCAACTGAGGTGAATAAAGTTACATCGATTACTATATGCGGTCTGTGGGATGCAGCTAACTTGTGCGCTACGCGAATGAATAACAGAGCCGTCATCAAGTGTATTCAAGGTTACTATGTGTACAACCTGTCTCCAGCAAATAACTGCCATGACGCTTACTGTGCGGTTAATTAATGGATTATTGGTGGATATTGACCTCAACTGACATTACTAAGTCCAATGAAAAGGGTTTAACTTCTAAAACTCACATACAGATTCGGTAACAGTCCGTCTGTTGTACATGTTCGGATAAATATAATGTTGTATATCTAACTTTGATTAGTTTGGTTGTGAGCTTTGCAAACATTCGTAGGCCTAAACGATGAGACAGCAATCAGGATGTGTCCTACATATATGTAGCTGGTCCCCAAGTGTTGGTGTTGACATTGTAGAATAAAAAGCAAAACAAAACGCTAAAATATACTAATATTTGGAAATACATGTTTCATCTTCAGAGGACATGAGTGGAATGGAAAATACAGTGAACATTGCAAGTAGTGGTTACATCATCTGTATACCAATAAAATACAAAACAAATACAGACATAACTTATGTCTGTATTTGTCTTGTATTTTATTGGTACATGTGCTATACTCCCCGCTATTTTGGCTATTCAAAGAAGGGCGCTTAAACTTGATTAAAAAGGGACTCTTCAGATAATAAACATATTGCACTCAAAATGAACCAAATCTTTGTTTTACTAATAATACATGCACTCGCGGGTTAACTTTCGTCCATGGAACTTTCTACAATGTCCTAGAATATGACCATTTTGGAGGTGGTACGACAAACGGCTACTCAGAACAAGTAGTAAACCCTGTAACTGACAATTGTATGAAAGCATTCGTCCCCAGGGCAATGGAACTAATATACGATTGTGTACATAATATTGTTTTTTGAAACCATCAAGGTCTGACAAAATGTTGACCATTGTGATGCATCAATAGAAGTTTACTCCAGTTTCAGCCATTCGTTTTGTTATTTAATCCAAGTCGTAAATATCGTCGCTAATACAATGTGTTTAGTTCTGTTGTTCAAATTTGTAATGCTCGCTACATGCAGAAGTTTTTTTCCAATTGCTATTTGAAAGCTAGTCAGGATGGCGGACTGTAAATAGCAGTCGTCATTGAGTTTAAACAACAACATTTCGAAGGCCATCGAGAAAGCTTGAAGTGAAAAGGGGAAGTCACTCTGGGAAGTCACTCTCCCCGGTCGTAACATGATCTGGAAATCAATTTATAGCTTACCGAAGCGACGGCGTTTATAAAGAATTATCAAGTTTACATTCATAATAACTAAATAATTTGACAATCAAAATGGTTTTATCTCAGTATTTTTTATTTGTGAATTCCAAAATTTGAAATCTTGATGATTCCCAAAAACAGTTTGCCAGTGAGATGATCCGTTTCAGAAAATGAATACACCGAGATACATTTCGTACGTCAAGGACTTCCTGTTGCTAGGAGAGACTGCGTCACTTCTTGTATTGGTTACTGTAGGCTAAACAGTGAATGGGTTGATCAATAACGAGAACATCGCCCCAGCAAATTAAAACATTCGTTATATCTAAAAACTGTACTGTTGTGTGCTGTCTCAGACAATTGTCACTCTTTTAATGAAGAAAACGTTTGGACAGGAATTCATGAAGATATGTTTCTTTGGGCATTTCTCTTTTCCGCTTTGGTCGCTCTTTCTTTAAAACCAAATTACACGAATGTAAAGGCGCAGAAATGTCAAGGCAGATTGTTTGACATCACTAAGTCGGAGAGTTCGGTAACTTTTGGGTATTACCAAAATGAAACGGCTATGAACAAGGTTGCATGTGTTAAGCAATGTGATAAAGATCAGAATTGTGACCGAGCTTACTACTGGATATCAAAACGCCAATGTTATTTAACAGGTGTGAACATTGGACAACTAAAGGAGTTAACAGGAAAAGAGGATCTTCTTCAAATAACGCCGGTAAGTGACTGGTGTACCTCACGAATCTATTACTGTCTCAAAGTGTTTAAAAAGAGCATGCAAGAACAATATGTGTTTGTTTGATAAAGAGCAATGAACGCTCTTTACGAGCCGAGGTATCAAAATGGGGAGTTTTGCATTAATCATATACTTTTCTATTTATCTATGCGTAAATAAAGCGCCATTCCTAGTAACTCCATCACAAAGTCTTCATATGGGAAATTACTGTTGAAAGGTGATGTACTCGTCAGTTAATTTTTTTTATTGGAAACGTTTACTCTCATAACGTAAGGTTCTAAACACCATTCATCAACTAACAGCAATTTATTTATTTTCAGAAAAATGCGGTTTGGGATTCTGGAAGTAAGTTCGAATTTAGACTACAAATGATCATTAAATTTACGAAATAATTGATTTTGAAACATCTCAGTTTTTAAGCCGTGCAATTTGGAACATTTCAAACACATGCTGTGAATCTGAATTGCAGTTTTCTATTTGGGCTTTAACTTATTTGCTATTTAGTGCACATACAAATAAAAGTGATTCTTAAAATGAATGGGATGTAATAACACCTTTTATTCGATGAGATTTGCTGCTAAAAAGTTGAAGAATGGCTCAATGGATTTTTTTGAAACTCCACACCTATATAAAACAATTATTTTTAAAAATGTCCTAACATTTTCTTAGATGTACATCGACAAATGTTGCTATAACAGCAAAAAGTCAAACGTCACTCAAAAATCAATTTGCCCAGCTAGTTTACATGTAGATGAGTAAGCTTAGCATTGACACGTGTCAATAATACATACCCAGGGTGCCTCATTAAGCCATGGGGGTCTATTCATTATTATTTTAATATGATTTCATTTTTCACAACACACTTATTTATAATGTACAATTCTTGATCAATATGAAAAGACAGAAAAATTCAGAACTGAACAGGGAATTCGAAACCAGGTTGCCAAGTATTCATTGACTTATTTGATATTTTCAGGAAGTCCTCAGAACAGCGTGATATTTCCTCCTTCTCCAAATGCGTGCACAGGTAACTATTGTTGTGAGAATAATACCTAATATGTGTTCGTAATACTTCTCTGTAATTGTAAAAAAAAACGACATAAAAAGTTGATGTGCAGCGTACATATGGTCCGACACTATGGTCCTACGACATCATGGTCCTACGACACTATGGTCCTACGACATCATCATAGTCCTACGATGACGATTAACGACACCATGGTCCTACGACATGTTGGTCCTACGATTGCGATAAAACGACATCCTAGTCCTACGATTGCTATAAAACAATCGTAGGACTGTGATGTCGTTTTATCTTAAAATGCATGGTTAACAACAGTGCTCACATGCTTTTTTGGGCACCAGCTGGTCCTCGAACTGAGTTTCACGTATATTTTCACTAGACAACTACATGTAGTTGAGTGAATACCATCTATATACTAGTTTCTTGATCATGAAATACAAGCAAATTTCAAGTATCTAAACTTGTCTGCACCAATGTGAAAATTTGTTCTTTTTGTACCTATTATGAAAAGCTTCGGATTGATTTTTCAAAGCCTACCATTGGTTAATCCTGATGATGCTTGGTGCTTGAGAGAGAAGAACAATTGTGAGTATTACTCCATTGTTCAATATTGATATGATATGAAACTACACTATTTATTTGAAACTTTAAGGCCACAGTTCATAGTATCAATTACATTGTTTAGGACCATACATGAAGTTCTGTATTATTTCCAGATTATAACGTTCTAAGTGAAGCTTGGCGAAGTGTTAACAATCAGGGTTCTACACTACACTGTGACCAACCGAGTCGTAACGGGTTTACAGGAGGCTGGTACCGGATCCAGGGTGCAGCGGGGACACGCCTATTGGACTTGAGTGATATAAACGCACTCCTTTCAACGCAGGTACGGTAACTTTGAAGTTTGGTAAATGTGACGTTTACTATGTAGGCCTTTTCAGAGGAACCGAAAAATGAAAACGGATCATGTTTATTGTTGAACATGTCTTTCCAATGCATTGAAAAAAAGAGTTGAAATCTAACACGGCAGTAAACAGTCACTAAACACGATTGTAAAAAGGTGAGCGTTCGTTATATTCACTTGGATCTACTTGAACGCGACTTCAGTAGCCGTGAAAGTAGTTAAGACCAAAAGGTGACAAGAACTAATTCGGAACATATAATTGTCATTTTCGCAATAGGCTCGTTGGAACCAGATGATAGGCCGGAAATGGGTTTATTCATACAACATTTGTAAAACCATTAACCATTTCAGGCATTTCAGGATAGTACAGCTTGTGGGACTCATATGAAAGGGCACTTACACGGCAAACACCCAACTGAAGTGAATATAGAAACACCGATCACCGTTTGCTTTTTGTGGAGAGGTAACTTGTGTTACGTGCGAATGTATAACAGAGCGGTCATCAAGTGTAGCCAAGGCTACTATGTGTACAACCTGTCTACTGTACCTGGTTGCGCGGAGGCTTACTGTGGAATGAAATGATATCAACATTAATTTAACTGATAGCTTCAAAGAAAGTGAATGATCTTTTAACTATGTCAAATCTTTTCACCTGAAATGGTCAAGATATGAATAGCTTTATTACATGTAGATGTTTTCGATATTTGTAGACTACTGTGAACGAATATTTTACTTCATTAAAATATTTAAGTGTTTTCAGGCAGCAGCCGTTCTGCTTACATATGTGGTTGAAGACACGACTGTTTTAAAGATATTGACTCCTCGTTGGTCCCGATATGGCGTCAAAATTCAAATCAACTAGAAATTTTGTGTACGAGTCATTTGATGAACTTGATTAACTTGCATCTGAGTAAAAAAAAATCAAAAAAATCTGTCAGGGGTGATTTGAGAGCTTTTTATCCGAAAAAGTCGAACCCGGGCATAAGCAATTAAGGGTTTGATTTGGATGCAAAAGGCTCCCAAAAGCCCCTTTACAGGTTTTTGTGAACTTTTTTACAAAAATGCAGGTTAATTATGTTCATCAAAGGGCTCGTACAAGTTTCTAGTTGATTTGAATGTTGACGCCAGATCAGGACTAACGAGGAGACAGTATCTTTAACGAAGCATACATACTGTAGCCGTAAAATAATAATACATTTACTTCAAATACACATGTTTTGGAGACAAAGACAATTCAACATTTCTGTTTTTTTTAAACTCTGCTGTTGTGGATGTATTGATTTCTATGTGTTGATTAAACCCGACTTTACTTCATCAGCCGCTTCCCTGTTCTTCGACGTTATTGACGCTCATGGCCTTACTGAATGTATATCATCAATATTCTTGTCCATTCTACATCAATCAGCAACTCCATACATTTAAAATGGAAAAAGTCGTAGTGTTTCTTTCGAGTACCATAATAGTTGAATCATAAACACTAAGATAAAATCAGCAGTTTGTAACTGATCAAACGTGAATAATAGTCTTGTTTCTAGATCGAGATCCAAGACTTTATCCTTTGCCAGTACAGAAATAGCCGAAGTTTAACGGATGACTCAGCAACTTACAACATGAGGTCAATGTCCTTTCAAACGACAAAATACTCGCCCAATCATCTGTGTTTACGTACTATTCATGCATCTTACATGAGATCAAAATAACACGAAGGTGATGGAAGGAACTGTCTATCTTTTTTTGGTAAGCTCATCAATTTTACAGACTATTTTTTGTCATGATTAAAAAAATGGGTCAATGCACTTAATTTTTCAAACGTGACACTAGAATAAAATTGATTCATGGTCGGAGAATTAATTTAAATACAAACCTTCACCTTATTTAAGAAACATATGTCACTTAAATTAGGTCAGGAGGAATGTCAACATGTGATTGTCACTTCTGGGACTCGTGCGGTAGATCTCTTAAAAGCCATGGACGCATTTAACTCAACAGTTTATTTCACTTAAAACATTAGGAAACGTCTTGCTCGATTGTTATCACATTTTTCCGAAAATCCAAACGTTAAGCGCCTAGGTCCAAATTTCATGACTTGAAAGGTTATGTAACTTATGTAGGAGGCTAATTGGCAATCCTTTGTCTTTTTCAAATAACAATGAAAATAAATATTTTAAGTCCGTGAAAGTACATATTTTTTGAAACGTTAAGAACTATATTTTCATAATTTTAACAATTTAGCATCTAAATATTCCCAATATTGAAAATTAGGCAGTTTTGGGTGAAAATCTCCTTTTTTGAATTTAAACATTTCGGAACATCGATTCTCAAAAATGGCTCAAGATATTCCACTGAAAATTGTAGGGCATACTCGTATACCATAGAACTAGCAAATGGTGTCTCAGTTTAGTAAAATTTTGCCTGGTGTTCGAGATATTGGATCACAAAAATCAAGGCTGCAATTTTTTCGGCGAAATATCAAAAAATGGAGAGTCTTGATTTTTGAGACTTTATATCTCGGCCACCAGGCAATATTTTTCAAAACTGAGATACCATTTGCTAGTTCTATGGTATACGAGTATGCTCTAAAATTTTCAATGGAAAATCTTGAGCCATTTTTGAGAATCGATGTTCCGAATTCTAAAATTCCAAAAATTCGGAATTTCCCCCAAAACTGTCACATTTCTGAAGATATGAGAATTTGATTTAAAAAATATGCACTATTTGATGGAACTACCCCGAATATACAATGAAAACGTTTTAAAACATTTGTAGGATTGATTTAAATAAGGAAACACTGTTGTTTTTTTTGAAAATTAACCTCCTACATATCCTTAAATCAACTCGTTCAAGTGACGTGTTACACATTCAGCTCATATGCGTTTAAGTGAACAAATACATCATTCTACCTGACTATTAATCGGATCCATAAAATCAACGATTACGTATCATTGATGTGACATTATCGGTGGTCATTCTTCGGCAATTTTGAAAAACATTATTTTATAATTGTTGACCGTTGATTGGAGACGAGAAATTCCCCATTCCTATAATAAATCATTGGCCTTTAATATAAACTTGCGAGTGCGACTTTCTGCTTCTTTCTTGCAAGAGCAATAAAAACAAATTGAATGAATTTTACGTGGTTTATAAACGCAGTGTTCAAAATGCCCTTGCCGAAATGCATTGACGTAATTAACGGGGCTCAAGGCCAGCATTTCGCACAAGTTTATATTATAGGCAATGTAAAATTTATTGTTGTCAAGCACTATTTATTCTAACAAGGAAGTAAAATAGCCCATTTAAATCGTAGTATGTATGCTATGAGCCCCATATCTCTCGTAAAACAAACATACATGTATACTGGATGATTTGTTTTTGTGGATCAACGTTTAGCGAAATTAGTTAATAGTCATAAATCTGAATACAAATTACTGCACAAATAGGGCTAAGGTAGCTCAGTTGATAGAGATTCTGTCCGACAAATGGGACACATGGGTTTGTTATCCGGTCGAGTTTCATGTTTTCCTTTTTTTTGAAATTAATAAATCTGAATTGAAGTGATCAAAAACGAGATAAATTCAGAAATTGAGTTGTGATTATGTTTTTTTATCAAAAGGCCCTTCCACATTTGCAAACTTTATGTTTGCAAACTCAACCAAACTTTTTTGATCGAGCTTGCAAACAAAGGTTTGGAAGACGTGTAGATCTTGTTCTAGTCATCATTATTCAAATTACAGATTATTGCTTTATTTATCGCACTTTGTGGAGGGAGGCCGGGAAGGTCGTATATGCAGTGTGACGTAAGTTGTTTATTTCTAAGTACGAAGATATATTGGGTGGGCTTAAAAAACGCACCGAACTTAGACGCTTCATAGTGAAAACATCCTTTAACATTTTTTTTATAAAAAATTGCAAATAAGTAACAATTTATTAACAATTGTACCTGTTTTCAAGTTTTTCTCGTTTATATTTTGTAGCTAGGGCTCGATCCCACAACCTATTCATGGGAATACTCATTTAACGATGTATACGTTTCCTTGTTGATAACAAATACAAGTCAAAATAGCTTTTCAAAAAAGATTCATGGAAAAAAGGCCGGTTGCATTGAACACACAGAAGCCTTAATACTCCAGAATGTAAAGAAAAAGGGCAATTCCATTGTAACAACATGGCCTTCAAAATGCATAGGTGTACGGATCAGTTCCACACAATCTTATCCAGTACGCTTTTGAATGGTATCATTTTCCTGAATCCGCGGCCATTAGGAGGGTTGTTTACGACTATTGAAAGCTACATCAAAGTAAAGACCAACAACTGGACAACAAAATGGATCCACTGTGGTATAGGAGTGTTTCAAGGATGCCCACTATCTTGCATGCTCTTTATAGCAGTCTCAACCTCTACCTAGACATCCTACAGAAACAAGCCAACCTAGGATACCACATGCCTGGAACTTCCTTGGCAACATCTGTTATGGCTAAATGCTGACGATTTAATTGAAAATGTTACTAGCAAGTCACATGAAGCAAGCATGTGTTCATTTGCCGAACAAGATTTCCTCATTCTTCAGTTGACCCACTCCGCATGTCAAAGGTAAACTTCGGACGAGAATGGAAGCATATGTTACGTTAAAAGTGGATTGATACCATTTTCGCAGGTCGTCGGAATGTGCTAAAATTTATTTTGGTTAATGCAGAGTACATGAAGTTTATAAAACCAGCAGTAAAAATCAGGTTATGATACGCGTTCGAGAACTGTAACTGTATTTTGACGTCATTTTATTGAATAATTTAACATTACGTCCAACGTAAAATTCCATAAAACTGCCAAAAAATCGAAATTTCACCATTGGGTTTCTTAACGAAAATAAAAGAATATGGTTCAAACCATGCACAACCAAATCATCCAAAAATGAATAGGGGTCACGGTACGATACATTGGTTCAAACCCCGGGGTTCAAACTGAGCCAGTTCTCTTTGCTGGAGAAAACTTCAATTCAAATTTTTTTCACCATTGGAATGTTCTCACAGCATTACTGGCTCATTCACTACTTTGGGAACGGGGGATCGTAAATATCCACTTAACATTCCTGTGACTAATTTTCTATTCAAAAG
>JAOXYC010217572.1:0-16477 GCA_028565715.1 Phoronis pallida
CGGATTTCGTCTTTAACTTCGTTTTTATCTATTTTATTATGCGTCCGGTAACGGCTATACTGATTTTAATCGTTATAATATCAAAACATTGTTTAAATCCACTAGTTCAAAATGAATTCAACGCGTTCCAAAATTAACTGCTAAAACACCAAAATAAACAGTTTTTACATCCACACTATAGTTTGTTTTAATTCCAAACAAGATAGTTGCCAAATGAATCCAAAGGGGATTTCCCGATTTAGATACACTGGGTATATTTGGCAATTTCATGTTGGTGTTCAAATTTTTTAAATTTGAGAATTTTTTTCCTACGCTTTAAGCTACATATCTGGCAGATGTGATTATATATTCATAGTGTTATTTACCTGTTAAGATGCGTACTCTCAAGTGCTGGATGGTTGACGGATAAATACCACAAAAATGACGCCGAAACTGCAAAAATGATGGGAGTCCATAATACGGAACCCATTTCAGCTGCCTACTTGATCTTCCCACTCTTTCAATAAAAATATAAAATCCCTGAGTCAAAGATGAGTCCTTAACCAGGTATAAATCAATCATATACCTGGTAACACAGCAATTGGGTACAAAGTCTGGAAGTTCACTTGGGTCCTAAATTTTCCTAGCAGTAGCAATCAGCACTGTTGCAACAGTCCAGGTTCACAAATCAGAGTTTCTTTCGACAAAAGAGTCACGAAGTTCTCTGACCTTTAAGTCAACTGCAACTGAGAATATGAACTTGCTAACAGTTTGCCCGTTCAACCAGAAGCAATGGCTGTGGACTGGTCATGTGGATGTTCATGAGGCATTGATTGCGTCCAGATTGCGACTTGATTGCTTTCAATATTCCTGATTATTTATGGCACAGTTAAACAATTAAAGTAGAAAACGTGAACACACAAGTACAGAGCCTTCAATATTGCACATATATACAACACAAATTCCACGTCATCTCGAAATATTTGACTAAAAAAGAATGATGACAAACATCGGATGTTCGGTGACCACCATGTTGACCTTCTTTTGGTATGTCGTAAAATTCCCCAGAAAAAATACGTTTCTATGGAATAACATCACAATGAGAGCAAAGTCAAATAGTTTGATTTATTAATAATATTATTTATACACTGTATGCCGTCTTCTATACAGAATATTTGTGAGAAAACATCAAAATCCCCTTAAGTGCGACAGCTGAAAAGGGTAAATAGGTCAAACTTCTGGGATTTCCTCCAAAGCATGATTCTGGCAGCTCTGTTGAAATTGTGTTAAAATGTTTCAAAAGACTCTCTCACGCGGGCACTGGCAGGTTGTTAATAACTTAAGAATCCTCCAAAGCAAATTCCAACCAGAAAGAACTTTATGGAAACTTCGGCTAGAACGTTTTCATGTTGGAATGCAATGTAAAAAAAGAATTGCAAAGAACACTTTGAACAGTTTGAACTTCAAAACAAAAACCAACACAATGACCAAGATACACTGTGGTCATTATAGAACCACAGCATGTCAATTAGTAAACACTGGCAATGACGATGATCTGCATTTAGACTTGTCGGATCCTGAAATCAAAAGACTTTTAAAGGAAATCAGTTCAGACTTTGAAAATGAACCAAACGCTGGAGTCACTGCTTCTAGTTCTAGTTCCAGCTCGGACAGTGACACTAGTAGTGACAGTGGTAGTGGTAGCTTTAGCTCAGATGATGAATTTAGTACAATAGATACAAATTTCGAGCAACTCTCCGAACCAAACGAAAGCAATGATATCGAAACCAAGTTTTCAAGTGACCTGGATAGTGGTAAGAGATGTGTCACTCTTGAGCCCCTGGGCATGTGCCCTGTTCGATGGAATAAATTGTTCACAAACTCTCCTTCATGATAGTCAAGTTCACCTACTGAGTGAGTCGAGTTTAGCTGTTTCAGAACAGCGACACCAAACTTTTATTAAAAGACCGGGATATCTTCTTGCCCATTGGACAAGAAGATATAGAGGATAATAAACTAGTGTCATCGAATAATAAATTTCTCAAAATGAGTCAAAATCCAAGCCTTTGGCGAGGATTTTGAGAAATATATTCAATGACAACGAGTTTATTGTCCTTTTTCTCACATGAAACAGTGACAACGCGTTGTCAAAGAAAAAATGAGTCGCGTATGAAAACAGTGATCCGTCAGAGTGTGTTATTTTCGTAGCACATTTGAGATTGCGATAGAAACAAACTTATCATGTGAGAAAACTCAGTCTTTGATAAAAGTTTGGTTTAGCCACACCAAAACCTGTGAACTACTAAACTAGACTCACTCAGTAAGGGAACTTTTATATCTTGTGCTCCGAGATATCAGTTTTAAACACATGAAACATTTTGAAACATTTCATAGTAGAAATACATAAGATTTCACATTTAGGACTTTTTTTAGAATTTAGATTCCTAAAGTGATTGTCTGTGTCTGTTTACATTAGTCCTGACATAATTACAAAATGTAAAAAAAAAATATTTATGCCTGACCTAAACTGAATAATGATTTTGATTTCCAGCTGATATTGAAGACTTTGGTGATGATGTTCAGTATGAGTGGATAAAGGAAGAAAAGGCTGCACCAATTTCATTGAAGAGTAAGTACTCTTTACCGAAATAGACGACGGTTATCAAACTTGTTTGCAAGAACACCTCCTCATTGTCAATTTTATTTGTGTATACAATAAAATAGATAAATATATGAGGACGGTTAAAAGTAGTATGTATTAAGAACATCAAAACCAAACGTTACGGGCGTTGGCCATTCCTCAGTGGCAGTTAAAAGCAACTGAGGAAGGGCCAATGCCCGTAACGTTTGGTTTTGATATTCTTAATATATACTGACTTTTAACCATCCTCATATATTTATTTATGTTATTATACATATTTTACACAAGTCAGTACCAGCTCTACATATGTTTTAATTTTATTTGTCATATGCACACTGTCCAATTCCTGGACCAGGATTATACATAGAATCTCAAATCCTACCATCAGAGGTCACTCTCAGCCGACAACTCAGCAGTAACGTCACTCCCGTGTCCGGCCAATTCACTACCCAAACCCTAGTCAACGTCGGGATAGAAATTTAACTCGGTGAGTCCAGTGTACCAGACTTATAAATTCTACTTATCATCTATATCATAGCATTAAAAAAAATCAAATATTTTCTGTTTCAGGGGGAAAGACTGGTGTGTTTGATATAGAAGAACTCGTCACTTTATTGCGCTCAGAAAATGGGCGTGATATCTGCGTGATTGGTGTACCGGAAGATTTCCGTTATGTCGACTATCTTGTAATTGTTACTGCCACCTCTGTCAGACACATGAAATCTGTAGCTGAATACATTAAATTACTTGTAAGTGTTTTAAATGTTGTCATGTTAGTGGTATTTTGTAACAAAAGTCCCCTTTATTCGATCGATTGGTACAATCACAACCTAATACAATGCAAGCATGCACCATATTTTAGACATAAAACTTGACTTCCAACTCGATTAACCCACAAGATGGCGCACAAACGTGACCTGCATACGTCATCGAATATCTGAGATTTGACCTCAAAGAAAACCTTTTCCTTTAATCACAACAAAGTAAACAAGTTCCATCTATTTTTAAAAGATTGAAATATATATATCTCAACCAAGAAGGGGCAACATAGCACTACTCATCGGTTATATTATACATATTGACTGTGTAGTATTTTAATAAAAAAATCAACAGAAAATATGAGGACGATCAGTAGTTCAGTGGTAGAACAACCACCCATCAAGCAGGACATCCAGGTTTGATTCCCGATCAAGAGTTCTGAATTTTTCTGTCAATTCAAATTATGATCTGGCCAGCAAAACCAATCATGGTATTTATCGCCCCTTTGGGTCATTCGCCAACTGAACACACCAAAAACTATTTACAAAGTACAAATTTTTGGTACCCCCAAAATTGGGACAAAGTCCAAAATTTGATATTTTTTTGCGTTTCCATTTAGGAGCAAGCTCAAATTTTCACTACACATGTACACCATTTTCAAAACGTTCATGTGACAAACATTGAGCACTTTCCAGGTATTGGAATTTTTTGATGTTCACCAAATTGGGACACACTTTTAAAAAAGGGTTACCTGTGATTTTGGGACAAGAAGTCATTTTCCAAAGATATAAGGTGTCACAGAATGGCAAGAAAATACCGTAAAAATAAATTATTTTTTGAAAAAGCTGTATTCAGACTGCGAAAACTTGTTTGCCTATCACACCTTTAGGTGCCTCATTTCCTTATACCTCACATTTAAAAATACACTGTAAAGAGTTTAAAGTGGGTTGCTTAAAGATTAAATTTCTGAAGAAAGTAATCATCAATTCAATATCATACAATCTTTTTTCAGCATAAAAAGAAGAAGAAAAGAAAGGATAATTTTGTTAAAATTGAAGGAACAGACAGCAAAAATTGGATGGCAATGGATTTGGGTAGGTTTTTTATAAGAGACTGTTGCTATTCATTCTGATGAGTTAGTTGAAGTACACAATTCCTTTTGAGTTGTAATTTTTATATCAATTTTAATTTAAAAAGTTTTCAAATCGATAACACCTGTGCTCAGTTTCAGAAAACGTTAACCAGTGTTAAACTTTAAACACTGGTTAGTTTTGATTGTTGCGCGATGTAGAATAACATTTAATGACATGCAATGATCAAAACTAACCAGTGCTTAACAGTGGTTTAAAAGAGTTTTATGAACCTCAGCCATGAACGTTGTAATTTCATAGAGCACCAAATTTTATTCGTTTCATTTCAGGAAATATTGCTCTTCACATCTTTATGCCAGAAACGCGAGAGTTTTATGATCTAGAGACTTTATGGACATGCGGCCCAGAATTTGACGATAAATCCCTGGTAGAAATTGATCCTTATTTACCTTTCCCTGAAGCTGATTTTTCAATTCTTCAACACGAGACGGAATACTTTATACCAAAACAAGAAGAGGAACAAAATTCATTTGAAAGTCTAGTCTACCATGCTCCATCTCAAGAAGATGCTTTACGTCCTCCAAAACCAGAAGAGTAACCTTGAGGAAGATTGTGTGGTGGATTTTGTTACAGTAACTGTCCTGTATACATTAATTGCAGCACATTGTGTTTGGAAGTTGGAAATAAAAATAGAATGTTTTAGGCCATTATGATATGTACTAAAAGCCTCATTTAGCAACCATTTTTAAAAAATCCACTAATGGAAACGAATATTCACACTCTCATCAAGATATTGTCAGTAAACTTGTTCCCTGAAGACAATCCCTGGTATTTTTGTATGCCGTTTGTTGTTAGCCAAATAAAGGTGTTAACAAATGTCAAGGAATTCAGTTTATAAATGGTGGCATGTTCAAGTGCAGCTTTTCTGTCAACAGTTGTTCAGTCATCGGTGAAAATTTTTGCAGACGATACTCAGCTATTGATAGCAATGAAAACTGTGATAAACTGCAAAGTGATATTGATATTTTTACCTTGCGGCATGGTCTGACAAGTGGCTCCTCAAATTCATGACGGAAAATGTAAATCATTGCACATTGGACGCCAAAATGGCAAACATGAGTATCATATGAAAGTTGGTGAAACCCAAGTGAAAATAGCCCAAGTCAGTGAAGAAAAAGATATTGGTGTCATGTTTGATGAAAACATGAAGTTTGATGCTCACATTTCAAACATAGTAAACAAATCAAATCAGAGGGTTGGCCTAATCGGGGGAAGTTTTGAATATCATTATGGACAGAAGTATGTACATTCATACCGCCTAAAAGGGTACCTATTTGTCGAATAAACTAGAGATAATTTATTCCACAACTAGCAATGTGAACGTGCCCCTGCAGTCAAAGACTGAGATAATTATGTTTACTCCTTTCTTTATACTTGCCCAGTCTAGTGAGTTCAACACAGTAATTGGATAGAGAATAATCAGTCACTTAATATGAATAGAAATTTAGTCACCCGAATGATATTTTAATTTTACGTTTCCCTGTTTGCAAATTACACTAATGCCGGTAATGTTTAGATAAGGACATGTTTTTGTTACTGTACAAAGCCTTGATAAGACCAGTTTTAGAATACGCCACTCGGGCTACCAACTCGAATTTATCAGAACGTGAAAGGGCGGATATGTTGCAGATTTTCAGGGTACTGAACAAATTTGACGAGGTTCATTTAGAATCCTTAAAATATAGCCACAACTCACAACTCGAAGTCCTGACAAAAAAACTGAAAAAGAAACACCATAATACCGGGGATTTCAACTTTTTTTTCCCATGGGCGCTTTTTCAGAAAACCATGGACACTTTTTGAAAACTAACACTTTTTATAATTAGAATACGTCCAAACTAAGGATATTCTAAAAAAAATATCAAAAAATTCATGATTACCCATACTTTTTCCAGTTTTCTGAAAGGTGCACATGGGCGCTGTTTCGGAAAATTTCCGAAAGAGCGCCCATGGGCGCTCTTTCAGGGGGGCGCTCTTCCGGAAATCTCTGGTAGTAAAAACACATTTAATTCTTTTGTTGCCAGGAGTGTGAACAGCTGGAAGAACCTGCCACAAAAATGTATTGACAGCTGACAGCAAAACTGTGAATAATTTCAAGGACAATTTGAGTGTTGCCTGGAAACATAAGAAAAATGACTTCTCTTATGAATGTTAAAGTTGCATGCATTAGTGAATTTGGATGTGAATCTGTCTTAACACGTTCAACGTATTCTAGACCTTGTATCAGAGGTAAATTCAGAGGCAAATAAAATAAACCTTGCTGCTGTAAAAGGTGTTTATTTAAAATAAACTATTTTATTTGACATACAAAATACTGAATACTAAATATAATAATAATATTAAAACATTTAAAATGACAAGAACTCATTTCATTGGACTTCAATTCAAAACTAAAGCTTTTCTAAATCTGATTGTTTGAACAGCTAGAAATTCGGTCCAAATTCTCACCCCTTCAAAATAAAACATAATTGACTATTGGGTTTTTCAATCTCTATGCCTTAATTTTTTTTAAAAAAATGGCATTAAACCGGACTTGAAAAGCTTTTTAAAACACTATAATTTGCTTTCTGCACTATTAGCTAGGTTGAAATACCATTGTCAATAAGTTTTAAATTCACAAGTTTAATACAATATAAATCGACTAGATATGTGTCATTCGAAAACTTTTTAATTGCTCAACTTTAACACCAAATAGAAAAAGCAGTCATGAATGTGCAACAATCCAAACATCGTGAAAAATCAACAAGAGGAACATTGCGATGATGACTAATGTTAGACTAGAATCTTTATACAATAAAATAGATTGTTCATTCTCTCCTGATAAACATAATAGAAAATTGTTCACTTACTGGGTGATTCTACATAGAATCCTTATAATTGTTTATATTATCTTCTAGGCTTACAAAAACCTGATAACCTGACATGAACATGTCATGAAACTAAGTCATTCAAATAATTTATTTTTATAGGTCAATGGACCATTGGAACTAAATAAAGAAACAATTTTGAGAATAGTCAGTTGAACGTGTGGTCAAAAATGATTGTGAAGTTGGTAAAAAAGTCATTAGTAAGATTGTAAAATTCAGACATTCCAAGCGGTAGCTCGGCCTGAATGAAAAGTTATTAAATGCTTTCCTATCTTTTATCAAAATTTAATGCGACTATGCCTGCAATTTTGCACATTTTAATAACTGTTATCATCTTGGTTTTTATCAACTTTTCTTGGCTCATAGATTTTGACTGTTTTAATGTATCTATGGTTACTTGTGGTTGGACAATTGCTCAGAAACTCCAGCGGCCTGGATTTCTGAGCGCTTGAGCCAAATTTAACACACTTGGCAATTCAAGAAAACACGCTTGCGATGCCAGTTCAAGGTACTGAATGAATAAATACTCTTTATATTTATAAATAAGTATGAATCTGTTCAAGCAACTATTTGGTCACATCACATGACCTAATTCTCTCAACTGAGGAAAATGTTTTTGAAAAATGTTTCATGGTCACGTGATGTGACCAAAAAGTTGCTTGAACAGATTCATACTTATTTATAATCAAGTTTCGCAACAGTTGATAGTCTCTATATTGAAACTCTTTATATTTCATATAAACCGCATCTAATTCTTTATTAAAGTGCAATGTCTGCTTTCATATACTCGCTTTTGCGTGGGATATTCCAGTCAGCAACTCAAAAGGCGAGAAATATGTAAGCCCGGTGCAGGTCCGGTAGCGCAAATATGTAAGCCCGATGCAGGTCCGGTAGCGCAAATATGTAAGCCCGGTACAGGTCCGGTAGTGCAAATATGTAAGCCCGGTACAGGTCCAGTAGCGCAAATATGTAAGCCCGGTGCAGGTCCGTAGCACAAATATGTAAGCCCGGTGCAGGTCCGGTAGCGCAAATATGTAAGCCCGATGCAGGTCCGGTAGCACAAATATGTAAGCCCTGTGCAGGTCCAGTAACGCATGTGCGCTAGGTTATTTGGTACACAATGGCGACTGAAGCTCGGCAAAGCTATAGCACTTGCTCGGAATTTTTGCCGAGCACTCGAGCGAAAACAATTTGGCAAGTCCAACCACTAATGGTTACGATATGTTTCGCTTTTACATTTTCTTTTTAACCCATTCCAGTGTTTGAAACCCCTTTTATGCATTCACAGCAGGCAACTCAGATGACATTTTCCAATCTCGATCAATCTTTATGAATTCTCTGTTGTGGTGAATTATACTCATAAATACTAGGCTACTCAAATTTAATCTTTACTCCTTTTAGAATTCTTTTAAAAAATGTTGATTGCCTTGATAGAAATATAAAATGACTTGTCACAGAAAGCCGATATTCCATATTAATAAAAGTTAACTCGTTGTCGTATAAGTTTTCACCTCGGATAGGTAATTTTCCAGTCCCAAATACATTAACAACACTAAATTTTTATCGCATGATTCGTCACTTGGATAAGTAGTTCTTTCTTCTTGGTCCCGTGAGTGATGACAATTATCCGAGGTAGCTTATACCATTCTCAATTCTCTGATATGATAAGGATTCACACAAAGTTTGAATGTCTTGATATCGTTGATTTTGTTTCCCTATAGTCGAGTTCTCTCTTGATTTGACATAGCACGCACGGACAGCACCAAACTGAAGCACAGAAATCACCTAGTATTGATCCCTGAAACAAGAAATGCAATAGGTTATTGAAGGTATATTATATCAGTAAATAGCAGTATAAAAATCAACATTTTAAAATACAATAATTGAACTTGAAATGTTGGTTGGACTTTTAACGTAAATATAACATATTTCGTCGAGGACAATTTTATCTTAACATTATAGATTGTACTCCAGTCCCTCTACTCTGGTCGAGGGACTGTAACAATCGCTGGGGGTCTACCAAAAGTAGGAGACTGCGGTTAAGAGAAGTGACGTCATCCGCATATACTTAGCGATACTCGATTATCGCGCGATTGTTTCAGTCTGTTGTTTTCAACCAATTTATAGATTTAAGTGTCCTGACATGTTTCACTTGAACTTAAAATGCACAGGTTACAGGAATAATGAATGTTAGCTTCAAAATCATTTAAAGAATAAGTGAGCTGTGTGATGACGCAATCTGAGTATCACGTCATAATGCAGATGTGAAACATGTCAGAACATTTTAAATTTAAATCGGGGCTATATTTCTGAGCTTCATATAAACTAGTTTCTAACAGCATCATCCATAATGAAGCTCCAAAATAAAGCCCTATTTTAAAGATTGCCACACTTTTTTGTTAAATCTGTCGTTGTTTTTATCTTATTCATCACAACAGTGCTAACTAGGACAACATTTATCTGGTGAAAAATATTGTTCATTTCTCCTGATCAAGGCCATTAGTGGAACGGCCGAAACGTAGTGAACTCTACAAAATTAACTCCTTGTAAGTTGAATTAAATATATTTTTATCTAACATTTATCTGCTTTCAATTTTCTGAAGAACCTCCCAAACAATTACTACAAAACCTTAATATTATGTTGATATCGCATCTTCAACCTTAAAGCCATGACTGAGAGAGGAACACATAGTGGCATACAGCAACCTTCTTCCATGCGATTGGACAACCAGCACTCGAAGCAGGGGAGACAACAACAAATGGCAAAACCTGAAAATAAAAGAATATATGCACATGGCTTGTTGGGTTTAATTAAAGAATGCAGGTCATTTGCCTTTATAATTGAAAAGCAAAGAATTAATAACTTTTGGTACTCTTTAATTCTAATAAGGAATATCACAACTTCTGAATTTTTCTGTCTTTTCAAAATTTATCACTTTCTGCCAATAAAAGCATACATTTATTTGTATCACACCTTAAATAGAGCCCTCCTCTTTAGTTCTGATTTCCCTGTTAGGCAAAATCAATAATTGTTATTTCCAGACGTGCCTTTATTCTTAGTAAACTGTGGTTTAATAAGAAATTGTATCTGACGTGTGTGATATATGGACAGGGTTGGTTTTTGCTGGCATGGGTGCTAACTCGGGCAGAAAACAATAGCTTTTTATCTGTAAATGACATCTTAAAATGACACAACAGAGGGAATTCCCAATGAATGCTTCATTCGAGAAAATTTGTTAACAAGCTACACTCATTAGGACACTTTTTAAGGTACTGAATTTCTATTCAGCTACTTACATGTGTTTGTCCCATCACAACATTGACATAAACCAGTACTCCAGTCCTGCTGTGTATCACCAGTTGCCATGGTTACACTAGTAGCCTTGGGCTGTTGTGTAATTACACCAGGTGACCTGAGTGAGAACTGACTGCTCTGAAAGGTAAAACATACATCTATATTAATGACTTGTAATTGATTCAACAGTGGCACTATACAGATGTTGTGGAAACCTAAAGGCGTTTTTAGCAATTTACGTAAAATAGGGATGTCTGCCCTCTCATAATCTCGAAGTAAAATCTTCAAAATGAGAGTCAAATTTATATTTCCAATTCCACAAGTCAGAAGACATTGGAAAGTGCGATAGGTCAGAAATGGACGGTTTAAGGTGTGGTGCTCCACACAGATTGGCCATTTTTTGACATTTTTTCCACTGTTCTAAGAAAAAAGTAAAATTTTCAAAAAATGAGACAGTCACTTTGGTTGACAGTCTTGTAACAATCAATTTCAAATGATTATTTTGGGGGTCCACATAATATATACACGGTGTCCCATAAGTATTAGTACTCAACTTTGGGCCCCTGTAAAAACATTATTTTTTAATAAATGCTCATAAAAGTTACTCGTATAAATGTCCAAACTTTCATACGTCATTTTTAAAAAAATAATCAAGATATTTTGGAAATTGTAATTTTTGTGAACATTTGAAATTTGCTGGTCGAAAGCTGTTCCCTATTTGAAATACATGTTAACGCTGAAAAGTTTGATTTTCGTTTTTCCAAACTTTAATCGGTTATTTATCATAAATGCATGGGTTATTTTTAATAAAACTCAAACACAGGTTTATTTAACTATTCACGAGTACTTCCTAAAAAAATAGAATGATTTTCTTGAAAACTGTATTTTTTAAGATGTTTTTAAAATAACATGCATTAATTATGTTTGTTCAATCTCGTAGATAAACAGCTAAAACTCATGCAAATGAATGTTTTAAAACTATCCAATATCAACTGTTACAACTGGCCGTTGATTACAATGATGTTTTTCGAACAGAAAGAATAAAATTGAAGCTAAAAATACTTATTTTAATATTTTAATCATTTTGTAAAAAACTTTTTGAGTCCATAGTGAAATTGCAACTTTTGGCCGTTTACATCTATTTCAAATGGAAAAAGTGGTCAATGATTTTCAAGTATGAAATTTCAAATGTTCTCAAAAGTTACAATTTTCAACATATCCCGATCATTTTTTGACAAATGACGTATGAAAATAATATTTTTACAAGGGTCCAAGGTTGAGTACTAATACTTATGAGACACCCTGTACAAGTGGTGAAATTCAAAATTGAGTATAAGTTGATAACAACATACTCTATTAACACAAGAATGATATGAATTGATTGTTACAAGCCTGTCAACCAAAGTGTGTCTCATTTTTTGGATATGTTACTTTTTTCTTAAAATATTTGAAAAAATGTAAAAAAAATAGCCAATCGGTGTGGAGAACCACCTTAAACTATCTAACAGTTTTTATTTCTGTTAAGCAGGATGGTTCATCTACATTTTTTGGTTAATTTTACAATAACTTTTCTACAAAATATTTTTTCTGAATAATACACAAAAGATGTAATGCTCTTCACAAGCCATCTGAAGAAGCACATTTTAATTACAGCAAGGCAATTAGTAGCCAGCATACAAGGATAAGACATATACCATCAATTAACAGTGATACCAGATCACAAGCCAATTAAAAGATGATAGTACAGCTCTTTATGGCATCTTGTGTTTGTTAATGAGATTTCGAGTTTGGGTGGTCATTTACTGCAGTGAGACATATTGTTACTAAAGCTTGATGTGTCAATAGGCTTCTAAGAATAATTGCCAAAAGATTCATCAGCCAAATGTTTTTACTCTTGATAAAATACTTCAAATACTTCAATGTTTATGATTTCCAGCTATAAGAAGCAAATTATAAATTTGAAATAAACCTTTTTTAAATACATGCTTGATGAAGAAAGTTAAACGCATACATCGCTACTTACGAATGTCGAATTATCAATTATTGAAATACGATTTTCTCATCCGTGTCTTTAACACAGTTTGATCATTGTTCATTGCCAGTATGTGTTAATTACTACCTTCATTCTTTATCGAAAACACAAAGTTAATACGTTACAGTTGATCTCAGTTATCTCGTCACCCGAAAGATATTACATCAAGTCACATAGGCGGCCTGAATAGAGATTTCCTGAATAAGGTAGTTATTCGTTCAGATGAATATAAGGATGCAATTTGTAACAACAATTCCAACGCAATTGACCTCATTCAATAGTTGATGATTTCACATTCGTAAGTAGCAATGTATAACTTTAACCACATATTCATGCTTAAAATGTTTAAAATAAATTGCAATTGAATAGAAAAGAATGTCAGTGATCATTCTATTTTAAGGTGATAACCTTTATTTGTTTAAACCACTCATGGTAGATAGCCAATTGAAGATAAACTCATTAAGGATTGTTTTGATTACAAGTCAAAGAGCTCTGTTTCTCAAAGGAAAGCAGAATTGTAGCTCAGTAGTATTATTTACAATTCAAAATAAATTTCATTGATAAAATTGATTTTCAATTTCTTAGTTCTAAAAAGAAAAATCCATGCAGACTTTCTAAAGTTTAGAAGGTCCCCTTCCATTCATTTTCAAATGCAACTGAAAGGATACAATAGTCAAACATGCATTTGTTTTGGAAAACCATAAATAATGAATACTTGGCATTTTTTTACAAAATATTGATAATCATTTGTTCAAAAATATATAAATTCATCAGTAGAAAGAATAGTTTTACTGAGATTTTAAAATCTTTTTTTTTTGACAGGACCCCAACTCCGACTGCGCTAGGGACGGGGGCCCCTACGACCTTCAATAAATCCTACAAAAATTCATATGATCTCCATGGTTAGCGTGCTCACCTTGTCACTGTGGGTGCTCAGTTAAAGGTATTTGCAACCATTTCTATATGGTCTCTAAGATGGTCTACAATGCTATCATTATGCTAGAAAGAATCAATTTCAGTGAAAAAAAAAATTTTTGACAAAATATTTTTGATGTTTTAATCAAATCTGTGATGTCACTGGCACATAAGTCACATTGAAAAAATACGTTTTTTTCCAATAATTTCAAGATTTGAATTCCAAACAAGAAAATTGGCAAATATGTTTAATGTAGGGATCCCAGCTTAAATTTGGCAATTTTCTTGTTTGGAATTCAAGTCTTGAAATTATTTGAAAAAATCGTATTTTTCCAATGTGTTTAGCTATGAATTATGTGCCAGTGACATCACAAATTTGATCAAAATATCAAAAATATTTTTTTCCCAAAAATTTTTTTTTCACTAAAATTGATTTTTCCAGCGTAATGATAGCAGTGTACACCATCCTAGAGCACATTCAGAAATAGTTGCAAATACCTTTAATACTATCTTATTGGGCGAATTATTTTTCACTGTACATACTAAACTCTAACCGATGCAATATTCCAAAATCTCTTGCGGGAAAGTAATCACGTGACAGTTAAGCGAGGAGTTCAGGGCTAGAAACATGGGTTTAAAAAACTGCTTGTAACTTGGTCGATTGTTTGTCCAACGAGCTATAAATGTGTTCCATGGAAAGACTCTG
Source organism: Phoronis pallida (assembly GCA_028565715.1). Lineage (NCBI taxonomy): Eukaryota > Metazoa > Phoronida > Phoronidae > Phoronis > Phoronis pallida. Next base: position 14,346 of record JAOXYC010217572.1, read on the forward strand.
GAAGTGTTTATCTATCGTGTGAAGTAAAAATTGTAAGAATTTCTTCAGTTTGTGGTGAGTTATGACGAAGTGAACCAGTCAGCTCTGGGATCCCGGGTTTCACGTGTTAGTCGATTGGGGGCAGCTTGGATGGATTTCCAGTGCACTCAATATTCGCCGGTCTTGAAGTAATATCACAAAATAATAAAAAGACCAAGAAATATGCGCCAAAATATTTTTTAAACTAAACCTTTGCAGTTTTGATCACAAACCTTGTAGACCTACACTTACCTGCATACGATTATTTGGATTTACTGTAATATTTGGTTCAGAAGCTGCCTGTTTCGCTGCATTGAATCGTGCCCACGGAGAATTCACATTCGACCTTCCTTGGGAGTTTGATGAATGAGTTGAATAGTCTGTAGTATGATCACCGTATGCGTTACTACCTTGAAAACTCACGGACACATTGTCTCTCGGTGACGCCGCACCGCTACTTATGTACGGAGGACTATAACTACTGGAATTAATTCCACTTCCGCTACCAGGTGGCTCTGTAGTCTTGATGTAGCTCGGTTGATAGTTTATGGGTAACTTAAGATCACCTCCACAGACACCACCTGGTGGAGGCGAGTGTGCTTTAGTCACGGCGGGAAATGGTGCCGGTTCATTGTTGGTTGGTGAAATACTGACAAGCTGCTGTCGACTCATGACTTGGGGAGCCTAGCTGGCTTCTTCTGCACGGCAGCCATCTGAATTCTGAAATAAAATCTAAATTTTATTTAATCAAACATAAATAATTAAAATAGGCTTTGTTACAAATTGACAAAATGAAAGTTGCTGCAGCTCAGTGGTAATGATGGCTTTTTGAAAATTAAGCTCATGTCTTGAATTAAAACTCAGACTGCTAGGCATTTCCAACTGGGCTAGGATGAGATGGTAATGGAGGTTTAGCAATGATTGCCCGACTTTCTGAGTGCTCCCGAGTGAGTTGAAATGGCATTAACAGATCTGGAGGCTGCATGGGCAATGCTTTTGAGAATTGTAACTTTTTAGCACTTTGAACTCAAAGTTTGATAATCAAAAAACACAGATCCGGCGTAATTACATATTTACAAGAAAAAGCATCAGACCAAGCTAATGTTTATCCTGCATTCTGAATAAGAAGACAGACAGTTTTAAATCTGAGATTAAGAAAACCCTAAAAAAGTCAAAAAAGTCGGAAAGTCCAGACTACACAGATGTATGGCAAAAAATATCCCTCACAAAAACTGCAATCAGACTGCATTTACCAGTCTTTCAACTTAAAATAGAGTATTTTGACACCTAGACTTACAGGACAGAATGATTAATGAGTCCATCCAGTTTAATTAATGTGCCAGCTAAGGGTTTAAGTTCTCATGGGATCACAGCAGTCCTTGTACATAATATAGGTGAAGTAACTAATGGATTGTCAAGGCTGAATAATAAATAGTGAGATTAGGGACTTGAATGGTTGACAAATACTTTACAAAAGCTATGCATGTGATCAGGTCCTGATTTTGTGTGGGGGTTGTTAGAACGACTTAACACAGTTTTACAAAGATTTCAGAGAATAAAAAGCACATAAACTCAATCTTGTTGCGAGAAATCTTTAAAAAAAAATGTTGAACAGAACTTAATACAGATTTTGTTGCGAGAAAAACTAAGTAAAATTATGTTTTTAATAAATTTTCTGATTATAAAATGTTATGAATTTACATCATGTACATGGCCAATAGATGAAATAAACAGACATTGATTGCCTTTTCAAATAAAAGTATTATGACATGGCCAGACATAACATCATTAACTTTTACTTTTAGGAAACATTTGATAGCCAATCCATCTGTACTGGCACTTCTTGGGATTATGAAAAGGAGGCATTTTTCATAATTGTTTTTAAAAATATGTTCCTTTTGGTTGTTCTCTACATTTCAAGACAATTTTAGTTTATATATCACTTTTCCAATTTAAGAACTTTACCTTTATTGATAATATCACTAAATAATAAATTTTGCAATTTATGGAAGCATCTCTTTAAAGGTATAGGCAACTCATGAGGAAATTTACCCATTAACACATTTTACAAATCAAAAACCTCACTTCGCTCAGAGAATCCAGACAGGTGTAAA
>JAOXYC010217573.1:0-11083 GCA_028565715.1 Phoronis pallida
CATTATGAGTGAACAAGGCAACAGGTTGTTGTCGAAAGGCTATCGATTGTACCTTATTTTATTGTCGTGAGTATCGTATAACTCTTATATTATGTCATCACCACGACAGATGAACATTCATTGTTACTAGGTAAACATGTTAATGGTTGATCTGTTCCACATATTCCATCTCAATTTTCATTTAAAGAAGACTACATGCTGTCTTTGACAGGAAGAACAAATTCACATGAACTATAACTGAAATTGAAAGAGATGATATATTGAGAGTATACATTTGTTACTGTAGACATGTTCCATGTGCTCTGCATCATTTTCAATGATCAAATTCTGTCTACTGTAGGAAGATATATTTGTAATTTCATAACATGCGAATACTTCTTCACACCATTTTAAGTCAAATCATGTGACTTAAATTTTCAGAACTTGATGGGAATACATTTTCTGATAAAAAATATGAAGTTAATGAATTTTTAATCAGATGGGGTAAACAATCATTGATAAATATTTCTGGATCTATACATTCCTTAAAATCCTGCACACAAACCTTGATTCTGCAGCATGTCCCAGAATAGTTTCTCCCTCATGTTGTTATACTTGTGTTCCAGTGCGTCAAGTATTTGGTTGATTCCAACATGGTTCTGTGACTTCTTCACTTCCTCGTGGCCGTCATATTTACCATCATCTTTGAACATCGCCTCCAAACCATCTTTCTCCCATCTAGAAAGCAAAATTGTACATTTAATTTCACTATTTAAGGCTTAAACTTTTTCTCTTTGTAATCAATTTGGTGTATGGGTATTGACATTACAATTCGGAAACCCGAATAAAGCAGTTTTAACTGCACATATCAGTAACTCTTCATTTTGAAGTGCTTGCATTTTATCACTTTTGCCATCATGTCTGGACTGAGGTTAAAACCTCAGTCCAGACATGATGGCCTGTCTAAATTCATGATTCAATGAGCAGTCCAAACAGATTTGTGAAAAGTGAGGAAAAAATTAAATGAAAAATGCTATGTATCGCTTCACTTGCTTGTCAGACTCTATTCACAATATATAAAATCATCATTTCGACTATTTCAATGTCTGTTAAATCATTCCTACTTGTTTTGTTTTCTCTTGGCTTGTTTCTTGATCTGGTTTTGATAGTCTTCCCTCTCTCTGGCCTCATACACACGGCTACTGTCTTGTCGCTGAAATCATGAATGTACAACAGGTTTAGTTTTCAATTGTTTTATAATCCTCCAAAAACTACTGTTAGATGTTTGAGATACGGATGAACACAATGAATGATTTTGGTAAGAACTTTTGAAAGTTTTAAAACTATATTATAATTGAAATGTCTGAAGATCAACTACAAACTCACCTAGTAAGGAACTTTTTATTAATATGATATCATTGGGAGAGTATGAACAATTTATTCCATCATATACTTATACTTGTTAATTGGTCAAAATGAAAACATTGAATGCAATTGTTAATAATAAAGCAACGGTATTTGACACATTGGTACTGACAGTAAAAAAACACCAATGTGCTTTTTATGTTACTTTTTACTTAAATTTTGAAACAGGATTTTATATCTAAAGCTTAATCATTTTTTTATTTCTTACCATAAAGTTTTGGTATTTACTATACTCTTCTTCATCTTCTTGTTTCTTCTTGTTGTCAATAGATGTCTCTGTAGAATAGTACTCATCCCAGTCACTAGGTGTCCCTGTAGGCTGGTTGCACAGGAACATCCGAATCTCATCCCAACACACGCTGTCTACGGCCGGATCCGGACGGGAAGACAGGAAGGTCTTCCAGAGATACATGGAGAATCTATCTCCATGTGTTTCCTTTAACAGCATCAGGGCATCTTTCAAGAAAATCGTGCTGTTACCTGTTCTGTCGAGAGCCTAAAGTGAAGAGAATCATAAACTGATTAAAGGTTCAGGCAACTATTTCTAGATGTCCTTTAGGATGGTCGGTAATGTTATCATTATGCTAGAAAAAACAATTTAAGTGAAAAAAAAAAATATTTGAAAAAAATATTTTTGATATTTTGATCAAATCTGTGATGTCATCGACAGGTTTAAGTACTTCCTGTCATAACAAAACACATTGAAAAAATATATTTTTCTCAAATAATTTCAAGATTTGAATTTTAAACAAGGAAATTGCCAAATATATGTATAGCTTGAATCCCTACATTAAACATATTTGGCAATTTTCTTGTTTGAAATTCAAATTTTGAAATTATTTGAGAAAAATATATTTTTTTCAATGGGTTAAGTTATGACAGGAAGTACTTAAACCTGTCGATGACATCACAGATTTGATCAAAATATCAAAAATATTTTTTTCAAAATTTTTTTTTTTCACTAAAATTGTTTTTTCTAGCATAATGATAACATTACTGACCATCCTAAAGGACATCTAGAAATAGTTGCCTGTACATTTAAAGGAAGACAGTAAATAATGATATAAAGTTATCTTTATTGCTCTTTAGAAAGTCTTTAGTCACCTGGAATCTTCCAGTCATGAATGAATATTTATTTTTTCAAGTGTTTTCACATGGTCAATTTTATCTCTCAGAACTGATCAAGACTGAAAACTGTGCACTTGACGCAACCTACTTATTTTGCACCACAAAGTCAGAATCCTAAAAAAAATAAAGTCAATTTATAGGGCAAAGAACTATTCTTTATAATTGATCAAATCAATTGTAAAGAAAATCATCACCATGAAAACCCAATTCCAACCCGTCCGATGAACAATTACCTGGTAATCCCAGTAATATTTCTGTTCAACGTCCTGCCGTCTTCCTAACTCCAGCAAAACATCTTGAAAATCCTCTTTGAACACCATCAACTCACTCTCTTCTCCACATACTTGATATATCGCAGCCTCTGCCTGGTCCCGGGCCACCCGTCGATAGTAAAGGGCTTCATGAAAGTCCAGGATGTCATCGCAAGTGAGATAACCCCGGCACGAAGGGTCTAGGACGTCAAATATTGCAGACAAATCACTTATCCCCATGACTAGGATAATTTGCAGACCAGCTGCTTTACCTGAAATTTTTAAAAATTATAATGTAACACCTCAAACCCAAGCACCAACAAATAAATTACAGTGATCGCTCATATACTTCTTTTAATGTGGTTGATACGCTTGCACTGTTTAAATAAAATGAAATAAGATGAGATGAGGGACCACTATTCAACTTTTGCTTGCTTTTCAACTACAAGGTTTTATCTTGAAGACGTGACATTTAGGTCTTGTGAGTTGTGTTGACTTCGTCTTCAACTTCCGTCTTCAGATCGTACGCAAAGTTGAAAAAACAAAAATTCGGCAACAAATCTGCAACCTTTTCAAGAAACACAGTTTTAACATGAAAGTCTGGTATACGAAAAACGTAAAAATAACTCACACAAGGTCCAGCCTTGGCATTTATTTCCTTTTATTTCTTCACCAGTCGTCCCACATCTGAAAATTGTGTACAAAACACCAAGGTGCTCGAATGACGTCACGCATCGGGCTCGACGAAATTTATTCAGGACAAACACAAATCCACTTTCGTTAATAAAATTGTTTCACCCACACAAATAATTTCTGCGTACCGCATAAATTACAAAATCAATTTCTTAGTTCTTCTCGAAATCTTGAGTATTGAACAAATGCTACAATAAACCTACATTTTAAAACTAACAATTATCCAACAACAGTTTTGTTGTTGTTTCATTATTCAAGATGTCTGCGCCCGTAAACTTGACATTTTGGAGAGAAATAACAACAAAATGTTTGGGAAAGTTGGGAAAGAAGAACTGGAAATCCATAATGATTGATATTTTAATTGTTGATTGTGAGCTGAAACCTGCTTACTTATTTGACCAATTCTGCTCGACTTGTCACGGCCTAAAACAACTTATTTCCTTGGCTAAATCTCGGAAAATAATCCGCTCGGATCTTCGTGTGTTAGCAGTAGGAGACGATGTGTTTATTTACAACGTGAAATGTTTGAGGAAATGGATAACATCGTGTTTGACGAGACACGTGGTTCATGTTATTGATGTGTCGAGTAACTTGAAAGCTCCACAGTTCATGGAAAATGATTCTGAATTGGTGTCAATACTGAACGCAATTTTAGTGCAAATTCCATCCCAAAATGCATCCGAAACGACAACCTCTGACGATGATTCTCATGTAAAAACACCATGTGAGCAAAGGAACTTGACGACTGTGTTTGGATGTTTATTGGGATATCCTGTTGTTTATTGGTTTGATAATTCACAGGGACAAGAGTCGCGCAACTGCTTGAATATGGTTCCATTGAAGGTGTTTAAAATCCAAGCCTCGTTGATGACAACTGATAGTGAAAAGTGTTGCATAATGTCATTTAGTACACCCCAAGAACTACTTAATGAAGACACAGAGAGTCACATAAATGACTGGTTTACAACACTGGAGGCAAATTTAAAAGAAAATGAAAACAATTGGTTTTGTGAACTAGAAATGGGAAGAACTATTGTAACATTACCAACAGTAGCTCTATGACAGAATATATCAATAGATTTTTTCTTTGGTTGCTTCAACCAATGTCGAGTAGCTATATGCATCATATGTGTGCCATTTGTCAAATTATATAGTTATGTATTGTTTTACATCATCAGCGGAAGGTTCTTCCTTACATCTTAGTAAAAAATTCAAAAAAATCTGAAAAGGCCATTGTGATTTGAGAACTGTGTCTGATAAAATGCCACAATATAATGAAGTGAAGGTTTCATCGGATACTAAGCTCTCAGCTATCTTTACAGATTTTTTTGAATTTTTTTACTCGGATGCAAGGGAGTTATGTTCAACAAATGACTCGTACACAATAGGTCAACACAATTTTGAACTTTGAATGCAGTCAAACATATATGTAGAAATTAAATACATTTTTCTTAGTTAAAAGCATTATTTTAGGCAGACAGATTTTACTTTGCAATTTTCCAATTCAGAAATTAACACTACGACAGATTTTGTATTTTTTGCCTGCCTCCAAAGTTCAAAGGTGTTGTGAAGTGTAGTGTAAAACACAAAGTTCTGAATTTTTCGGTCTTAAAATATTTATCACTTTTGGCCAGTAAAAGTCACAAGCCTACATTCATTCTTATTTATAGGATATCAACACTAATTTAAAGGTACAGGCAACTTTTTCTAGATGTTCATTAGGATGGTCGATAATGTTATTATGCTAAAAACAAAAATTTTAGTAAAAAATATTTTTTTGAAAAAAAATATTTTGATAGTCAATAGATGTCATAGACTTCCGGTCTCAACTAAACACATTTAAAAAATATAATTTTCTCAAATAATTTCAAAATTTGAATTCCGAACCAATAGATGTTCATATTTTTGGCAATTTTCTTGTTTGGAATTCAAATTTTGAAATTAGTGCGTTTAGTTGAGACAGGAAGTTAGTCGATGACAACAGATTTGATCAAACTATCAACATTTTTTTTTGTTATTCACTAAAATTTTTTTTTTAGCATAACGATAACACTACCGACCATCCTAATAAAGAACATCTAGAAAAAGTCTGTACCTTTAAGCAGGTTCATTGTTCAAAATGAAGTTCATAAAGTTTTTTTTCAAATCGCAGCTTTGGTGCATCTTTCCGGATGATAGGATGGAATTTTGTTCATCGATTATGAAATTGAATTGCGACAGACAATAATGGATTGAATTTTTCAAGAAACAGGACAGTTTCGGAGTAGAACATTATACAAGCTACTCCGGATAAGTCGTCTCCTTCGGGACCGTAAAAATAGCGACGACTTGGGCGATGGACGACTTATACGTGGATTTTAACATGCAAGTAGACGGGGTCAGTTTTATCGGGACCCAAAAGAGGGCGACGACTTACCCGAACTGACGAGTTAGGCGATGACGACTTATCCGGAGTAGCTTGTATTGATATTATAACAATATTCATCAATTTAATCACAGCCGACTATTTTAGAACTGCACAATCAAACCTTACAAATGCCTGTATCGGAATGAATAACATAATAAAGAACTAGTCAGCTATGGTTAAATTGGCTAACATAATGAAAACAACCAGCATAGTTGGATAATTGAATATTTATTGTATTTCAACATTTCTCATTCCATGACAATTATTTACTTGAATATTTTAAGTAGAATGAAATATTGTCAACTCATTAAAGGATGCAGTGTGATATATACTTTTTTACATTTCAACATTTTACATTTACTAATATACCATGACTTTTTTAACTGAATATTTAAGTAGAATAAAAGAATATAAAGGTTATTGACTAAACTTTAGAAGTATCATTTATATCGAAATCAAATTGTGCACTTTGTAAAAAAATGTTCTCGCACTTTGTAAAAAAATGTTCTCCCAATTTCTTGTAATATTATCTTCCTAGATCAGGCCGACCTCTTCTTGGCTTAAGTCGTCGCATCATTTTTTCATGTCTTGTCCTGAAATATAATATTCAAATGTTCTAATCAATACTGCTTCAACAACAATCCATATATCAATATTAAGTATACCTATTTCATCATTTGTTTATTGTCAATCCAGCTATACTAAAAGATGAAATGAATTTAATAAATTATTTTGATACATATTTATCTCTTGATTTGTTTTCACTTCAGTTGGATTGGATCTTAATTAACACGTTGACCACTTTCAGAGAGATTCTGACTATGCAATCATAGTAATCATGCTTTTTGATTTAATCATCAAGTGGTTATTCATTTCAACTTTATATCACCTGAGAGTCAATTTAATTGGCAGATTAAATTTTAGCTGCAAACTTGTTGAACGAATCAAGGAGTCGATGCTACTCACATAACAATCTGTACATAGTCTATGGCCCACTGGTCATGCCCCTCCCCATCGTGAAGAGGCTGCCACCAGCGGAACTCCACCCCATGGGCCTTGGCATCTGATGGCAGGTCATAGGCCATGCGTGCAGGGTAAGATAGTTCTTGGGGGTCATGGGATGCTATGAGGTGCCAGTTGATGCCCTGAAATTAATGAGATAAATGAAATAATTCAAAAATAAAATATAAAAAATACTTGTTACCGTGAGGATAGCTAAAAAGATGAAGTTAATTTGAATGATGACTTGTATGGTGACAAGTAAGCATTTGGGATGGGTTGAAATAAGTCAGGTGTAATAATTAATATGGTTACCTGAATACCACTTCAGAGAGAAGACAAAATAATGCACTCATTAGAATTCATGAGGTCAATTTAATCATCAAGTGGTCATTATTTTTCCAACTGATTTAGTGAACTGATGCAATCTGCCAAGTTTACAATGATGTATTTGGGTAAAAGTTTAGATCAGAAAGAAACAAAACTGTTTCGGGTAAAATATGTGTTATTTTTCTAAAATCAAATTATCTATTTAAATATGAAAACAGGTACCAACCTTATCCCTAGTATATTGGAGTAACACTGCTTTATGTTCAGCTCTCTCATCTAGTACCATATTACATGTGTCTGAAGGCTGGATACTACCAATTTGTATGACAAACATTATTTTACTGAAAAAAATAAAATACTGGGTTAAAAATGGATTGCCAATTCAATTATTAAGAAAATGTTGAAAACTTGAATGACAGAAAAATGAAATGCTTTGCACGTACAAAAAATGTGGACACTATTCTTTGATGAAGTGGTAACAACTAAGACAATCATTTTTTTTTCAAGCCAAAATTCTTCAGAACCAACACATTTTCATTCACAGAGTGAATCTGAACGGAGGGAAGGATATGTAATCACCAGATGGTCTTAAGTTTATTCAACTTATTGTAATTTTAGATACAAAATACTAGCATTGGGAACTTACATATGGGCATGCAAAAAAGCAGAAGTAACTAAACTTTTGAATATCAACATTTGTAGAATAAAACCAACGATTACTATTAATCATACCCTTTAGATTGTGTAAGTCACTTATGATGATTTAATCTATTAAATGATACAACTTTAAGTTTTTACCTAACTTGTGTTGTGTCCATTTCACTAGTTATTGCCTCTCTTCTCCCACACCCATTGAAATACAGCGTCTTCCCATGAGCCAATGGTAGCAATGAGCCACATCCATAACCTAGGCGACCGCCTCTAACTGACGACCAGTGAGCTGATATGATTGGTCCCTCAAACCCTTCTGTCATGTCTGTCAAGAGGGGGGTGGAGACAGTGTTGCAGTTATCCCCTGGAATGTTGTAAAATAAATAACAAAAGTTAGGTAATGTTTAATTATAATCTGCCATTTTATTAATTTTAAAATATTCATTGTAAAGCGCCTATAGGTACTATAAAAGTATTGGATTACTAACAATAATAATTTGAAAATTACTAAAAAAGATGTTAGAACTAAAATTAAACTCTGACAAAATATAATGAAAATAATCTGTAATTGTGCATCCACCTTTGACAGATGACGCCATAGTTCTTGGAAAACTAATAATCTGTAGTCTTTTTGGGCAAATTGTAAACAACCACATTAAATACAATGCTCAATTACTCTGCAACCTAAATATTAGAAAAACATGTCCACAAAACTAATAAACAAATCACCTTCAAATGCTAGGAAGGACATAGAATCATCATCTTTGGGAATCAAATATATGTTATCATCATAAGGTGAACAAATATGCATTGATACATGGTGGCTACTAACTGACAAATAATAAATCCACAAATAAATGTTTCAATTTTTACAAGCCCATGTAAGACATACCTCCATACCCAGCCTCACAAACGCATGTTCCCTGCTGACAGCGCCCCCTACCATGACACAGATCAGTACAACCCTCCCCAATATAAACATCATCTACAGACCAGCTGGGAGCCTCTTTATGAGTGGATGTCTGAATCCATCGGAATCTTGTTTGACTGAAAAAATTTAATTGATCATAAAATTAAACAAGCTGCATACCTTCAAAATGAGACCACGTGACGACACATAAAAATGAAGTTTGAGAATTTATTTTAAAAAATAATGTAATATAATTGATTTCAAATACTGGCTGCAACAAATAAAATTGATAGCTTTTTAACCTATTTATATAACTATAGCTTTGTCAGATGAAACAAGGATTATCATAGCTTTTTAACCTATTTATATAACTATAGCTTTGTCAGATGAAACAAGGATTCTCATAAAACTAAAATTTGCAGTCTTTTTGGATTAAGTTGGTAACCACCACATACAAATTTATTAAAGTTAATTATACCTAGAGAATGCATCTTGAGGTACAGCTAAAGTGACCCTCCTCCATTGTGAGTACCTATTTGCGTCATACACACTGCCAGCATGGTACTCGTACGGTTCACATCGCACCTCATCCAGGTGTGATGGGTAGCACTCAGGGGAGACCAGCGTCCAGGTGTCGTTCAACGGAGACTTGTTGTACTCAAACCTCACTACTTGGTCAAGGTTGCATTTGGATGAGGAGTCACCACAGCTTACTGTTATCTAAAAGGGAGAAAACTTTCTTAAAATTACCGTCTCCGTTTTTAACCATCCTAAACTGTTTTAGAAAGGCCATTAAGGCTTCAAACAGGTCAATGAAGTCCAACTTTGAAAGCAGTCCAAAATTCCACAACAAATGGTATGTAGTTTTTGGGAAAAATAGATCAAAAATCCCTGCTTTTGGCCATTGAAAAAAACTGATATTTTTTAGAGAAATTTTAGGGTCTATGAATCGCAGTGTTTCATTGGTTTACCTGTAAAAGATTTTGTCAAATTCTATGAAGCCCAGATTTGAGCACTTATTAAACATAAGTTTGGAATCAACATTTAAAAATCTTCGTCACCTTCAGATAGATCGATGAAACATTCATTGAATGAAGATCTCATAATTCAAGTAATGTTCATCATAAGGCAACCAAGAAAACATGCAACTAACAGATAGTACCTTGAAGTGCACCATATAATGATCTTGCACAATCATCTGACCAGTTGTAATGCTCCTGACACCATCACCAGCTGACCATGTCATTGACTGACCTCCGCTTTCACAAACATCCAATTTGATGGCACCATTGGGTGAAAATTCCCACAATGACTCGTCTAAACCATCCTCAAAGTTCTCTTGTACAATGCTTGGGTTGATTTCATGTCCACCAATAAAGAGATTGTCTAAAGCCCAGAATGGTTGAATAGCAGTGCTGTTGGTGGGGGCAGGAACTGGTTGCCACCATCTTAAAATAGTGTTGTGAGTTCTTGCTGCTTGTGGTAGTGTGATATAGTCAAGCTGTGGCTGAACATAGTTGTTGGCATCCAACAGATGAATAATGTTCCAACTTATTCCTGTAAATAGGAAATAATATAAAGCTATTATTGTTTTGTTTTTTTAAAAATCATTGGTCAAATTATGTTCATATTTTTTGAAACTTGAATGGTTATTAAATCTATTTACACTTGAGTTACAAGTAATTAAACACAAATTAGTATTTAGTGAATGAACCTAGACGCCAGCCAATGATTTAGTTGTCATCTTTCAGTTGGTATGCTCCGACTTCTAACTTGATTAAAATTTAGGATTTCACCTTCAAACGAACACCTTGGAAGAATTTCATTATTCTCATTGTAGGTTTTTCATTATAAGGTGAAAGTAAGCCTACTGTAAAACCGAGAAACCATATAACCAGTCCATCTAACCTCCATCAATTGAATACTGCAAGATGACATTATCTCTCCCACCACCAGAGGGCACTGAACATCCTGGTTTACTGAGCTGACCACCAATCATTGCAACATACTGGACATACCTGAAATAAATCAAAGTTTTAATTGATTCATACTGTACTGAAATTTTATTATGATCAATCCATAGAATTTTCAATATTTGCGAGTTTTTGGTCAAAAATTATTTAAAAACAATTTTGTGAACGATTAGGGCCCAATTCAAATAAATGTAATTCTTATTTCACCCCAGCAGAGGCAGCAAATTTTTTTAGTCCGTCATCAATTCACCAATTATAAGTACCAGAAATTTTGATATCATACCTGCATGTCCATTAACAAAACCAAAATATTACCTAGCACTCCTCAAGTCTAAGC